>APFE030094659.1:0-16114 GCA_000404065.3 Pinus taeda
AGGTGGAGGAGATGGTGGTGGAGGAGGTGGAGTTGGAGTTGGAGTTTGAGGAGGCGGTCGAGGAGGAGGAGGAGGAGGTGTTGGTGCTGGTGGTCAAGGAGGAGGATGTGGAGGATGAGGAGGAGAAAAAGGTGGTGGAGGAGGTGGAGTTGGAGTTGCAGGAAGATGTGGTGGAGGAGGTAGTGAAGGAAGAGGTGGGGTTGGAACCTTAAATCCCAAACCCTAATCATTCTATAACATTTTAGAAAGTATTTGAAACTTTTATTTAAGTGTTTATTAAAATAATTTACTAATGTCTTATAAAAACTAAACCCTAACCTCTAAACCCCAAACCATAAACCCTAAATCATAAAACCTAAAACCTAAACATGTAACCCTAACCCAAAACCATGAACACTAATCCTTAAACCCTAAGCATTTCATAACATTTTAAAAATTGCTTTGTAATTTTTATATAAGCGTTTATTAAAATAATTTACTAAAGTGCTATAAACCGTCAACCCTAAAATCTAAACCACAAACCCTAAACCCTAAACCCTAAACTCTGAACCTGAAACCCTAAACCCTAAACCCTAAACCCTAAAGGCTAAATGCTAAATCCTAATAATTTTATAACATTTAAAAAAATATTTTAAATTCTATTCAAGTGTTAATTAAAATCATTTATTAAAGTGTTATAAACCCTAAACCCTAAACTCTAAACACCAGACCCCAAACAATAAACCCTAAACCCTAAGCATTTTATATCATTCTAAAAAGAGTTTTGAAAATTTTACTTATGTTTTTATCAAGATAATTTACTAAGGTGTTATAAACCCTAAACAATAAAAACTAAACCATAAACCCCAAGCCATAAACGCTAAATGCTAAACCCTAAGCCTTTTATAGAATTTCAAAAAGCATTTGTAACTTTTACTTAAGCTTTTAATAAAACAATTTACTAAAGTGTTATAAACCCTAAACCCTAAACCCCAAACCCTAAACCCTATACCTTATACCCTCAAACCTAAACCCTAAGCATTTCATAACATTTAAAAAAGTGTTTTGTAACTTCTATACATGTTTATTAAAAGAATTTACTAAAGCGTTATAAACTTTGAACCCTAATCCCTAAAACCTAAACCCTAATTAATTTATAGCATTTTAAAGAGTCCTTTGTAAAGTTTATTTAAGTTTATATTAAAATCATTTGCTAATGCGTTATAATCGCTAAACCCTAAATGCTAAAGCCTAAGAATTTTATAACATTTTAAAAACTATTTGTAACTTTTACTTAAGTTCTTATTAAAAGAATTTACTTAAATGTTATAAACCCTATATCCTAAACACTAAACCCCAAACACTAATCCCTAAACCATAAAAGCTAAGAATTTTATGAGTATGTAAAATAAAGGAAGACCACACCAGGGTTTGTGAGTGTAGGAGGGAGAAAATTATGGTACATGAGATACCCCAACCTTTCTTTTTCAACCCTTCTTCATAAACATTTTTCCTTTTATTTTCTTCATAACTCCTCGAGGCTCTATGGGATGAATGTATTATGTGTCATATGTAGTAGCAGATACCCCCTTAAAGTGGGGAGGTTTATCCCTACACCATAAACCATAAACCCTTAACCCTAAACCCTAAACCCTAAATAATAAATCTGAAACCCCAAATCCTAAACAGTAAACCCTAAGAACTTTATAACATTTTAAAATGTGTTTTGTATCTTTTATTTAAGCGTTTATTAAAACAATTACTAAGGTGTTATAATGCTGAAGCCATCAACCCTAAACCCAAATCCCTAAACCATCAACCTAAAATATTAAAACTTAAACCCTAAGCATTTTATAAAGTTTTATAAACCCTAGACTATAAACCCTAATCCCTAAAACCTAAACCAGACACTATTACCCTAAACCCCAAACCCTAAATTCTAAACCCTAAACCCTAATCGTTTTATAACAATTTAAAAAATGTTTTATAACTTTTATTTAAGTGTTTACTAAAACATTACTAAAGTGCTATAAATGCGAAACCCTAAACTCTAAACGCTAAACCCCTAACCCTAAACCATAACGTGTAAACCTTAAACCCTAAGTATTTTATAACATTCTAAAAAGTGTTTTGTAAATTTTATTTAAATGTTTATTGAAAGAATTTACTAAAGAGTTTTAATCCCTAAACCCTAGACTTAAAACCCTACACCTTAAACCGTAAAACTTGAACCCTAAACCCTCAACATTTTATAGCATTTTAAAAATGGTTTTGTAACTTTTATTTAAGTGTTTATTAAAAGAATTTACTATAGTGTTATAAACCTTAAATCCTAAACCTTCAACCCTACACCCTAAACCACAAAACCCTAAACTCTTATCATTTTATAAACCTTAAACACTCTATGATAAACCTATAACCCTAAATCCTAGACCCTTAGCCCTAAACCCTAAACCCCAAACCCTAAACACTAAACCCCAAATTCTAAGCATTTTATAACATTTTAAAAATGGTTTTGTAAATTTTATTTAAGTGTTTAATAAAAGATTTTACGAAAGTTTTACAAACCCTAAATGAAAAACCCTAAACCCTAAACCCCAAACAATAAACCTCAAACCCTTAGCTCTAAACCATAAACACTAAACATTTTATAACATTCTAAAAAGTGGTTCATAACTTTTATTTAAGTTTTTATTGAAATAATTTACTCAAGTTTTATAAACCCTAAACCCTAAACCCTAAACCCGAAGCCTCAAACCCTAAGCCCTAAACCCTAAACCCTAAACCCTAAGCATTTTATAACATATTAAAAACCATTTTGTAGATTTTATTTAAGTGTTTATTAAAATAATTTACTAAAGTGTTATAAACCCTAAAACCTAAACCATTAACACTAGACCAAAAACCCAAAATCAAAACCCTAAACCCTAAACCCTAAGGATTTTATAACAGTTTAAAAATCATTTTTGAAATTTTATTCAATTATTTATTAAAAGTGTTTACTAAGGTCTTATAAACCATAAACCCTAAATCCGAGAGGCCAAACTATAAACAATAAACCCTAAGCATTTTATACCATTTTAAAAAGAATTTTGTAACTTTAATTTCAGCCTTGATTAAAACCATTTACTAAAGTCATATAAACCATAATCACTAAATGCCAAACCACCCTAAACACTAAGCCCCAAACCCCAAATGCGAAACCCTAAACCTTAATAATTTTATAGCATTTTAAAAATCATTTTTTAATTTTTATTACAATGTTTATCAAAATAATTTACTAAAGTGTTATAAACCATAAACATTAAACCTTAAACTCTAAACCCAAACCTGAAACCTGAAACCCTAAACCTTAAATCCTAAACCCTAACCATTTTAGAACATTTTAAAAAGTGTTTTTTAACTTCTATTTAAGCATTTATTAAAATCATTTACTGAACCCTTATAAACCCTAAACCCCAAACCTTAAACCCTAAGAATTTTAAAACGAGTTTTTTTAACTTTTATTTAAGTGTTTATTAAAATAATTTATAAACCCTAAATCCTAAAAAATGAACCCTGAACCCTAAGACCCAATCCTCAAACCCCAAACCCTAAATACTAATCATTTTATAACATTTTAAGAAGATTTTTGTAACTTTCATTTAATTATTTATTAAAAATATTTTCTAAAGTGTTATAAACCCTAAACCCTAAAGCATAAACCCAAAACCGTAAACCCTAAATCCTAAGTATTTTATAACATATTGAAAAGTTCTTTGTAACTTTTATTTAACTTTTTATTAAAATAATTTACTAAATTGTTATAAACCCAAAAACCTAAGCCTTGAACGGTAAACCCCAAACCCGAAACCCTATAACCTAAACCTTAATCATTTTATAACGTTTTAAAAATCATTTTGTAGCTTTTATTTAATTATTTATTAAAATAATTTACTAAAGTTTTATAAAACGTAAACCCTAAGCCCCAAACACTACAACTCAAACCCTAAAACCTAAACCATATGTATTTTATAACATTTTAAGAAGACTCTTCTAAATTTTTCTTAGGTGTTTATTAAAATAATTTACTAAAGTGCTATAAACCCTAAAACCTAAATCTAAGCATTTTACAACATTTTAAAAGGTGTTTTGTAACTTTTATTTAAGTGTTTATTAAAAGCATTTACTAAAGTGTTATAAACTTTAAACCATAAAATCGAAACCCTAAACCCTAAACATTTTAAAAAGTGTTTTGTAACTTTAGTGTTACAAATCCTTAACCATGAACACTAAACCATAAAACCTAAAACCAAAACCCTACACCAGAAAGCCTAAATCCCAAACCATAAACCCTAAATGGTAAACTCTAAACACTAAGAATTTTATAACATTTTAGAAAGCATTCTACAAATTTAATTTAAGTGTTTATTTAAATAATTTACTAAAGTGTTATAAAACCTAAACCCTAAACCCAAAACCCAAACCCTATTTCATAATGCTTAAAGCCTAAAGGATAAACAGTAAAATTGTTTACTAAGGTCCTGTAAACCCGAAACTGTAAAGCCTAAAGCTTGAAAGCATTTACTAAGGTATGATAAACTCTAAAAACTAAACTCCGTAACCTAAACCCTAAGGCCTAAGCCCTAACCCCCAAACCCTAAAAATCCATAAACCCTAAACCCTAAAAAAACCCTAAACCCTAAAAACCCCAAAAAACCCTAAACCCTAAACCCTAAAAATCATTTTTTAGCTATTTTATAAGTGTTTATTAAAATAATTTATTAAATCATTATAACCCATAAACCTTAAACCCTAATACCCTCAACCCCAACCTAAACCCTAAACCCTAAACCATAAGCACTTTATAACATTTTAAATCCCAAACCCTAAACTCTAAGTATTTTATAACATTTTAACAAGAGTTTGTAACTTTTTATTAAAGTGTTTATTTAAATAATTTACTAAATTGTTATAACCCCTAAACCTAAGCATTTTATTACAATCTAGCAAGTTTTTCTAACATTTTAAAACCTCAAACGCTAAACATTTTATAACATTTAATAAGTGTTTTGTAACTTATTTTAAGTGTTTATTAAAATAATTTACTAAAGTGTTATAAACCATAAACCCTAAAACGAGCACCCTAAGAATTTTATAAAATTTTAACAAGTGTCTTGTAACTTTTTTTAAAGTGTTTTATTAAACCCTAAGGATTTATAAAATTTTAACAAGTTTTTTGTAACTTTTTTGAAAGTGTTTAATAAACCCTAAGCATTTTGTAAAATTTTAAACACTAAACCCTTAACATTTATAACATTTTAAAAAGTGTTTTGTAACCTTTTTTTAAGTGTTTATTAAAAGCATTTACTAAAGTGTTATAAATCCTAAACCCTAAATCATGAGCATTTATTAGAAGATTAAGTCCTAATCCCTAAAGCTTAAGCATTTTATAACATTTTAGCAAGTGTTTTGTAACCTTTTTTTTATTTTCTTACTAAAATAGTTTATCTAAGTGTTATAGATCCCAAACCCTAAACAATAAACCCTATCCCTAAAGACTATGAATTTTATAATTTTTTAAAATACATTTTTTTAACTTTTTTAAGTGATTATTAAAATAATTAAACTAAGTGTTATAACCTAAACCCTAAACCCTAAACCCTAAGCATTTAATAACATTTTAACAATATTTTTGTAACTTTTATTTAAGTGTTTATTAAAATAATTTACTAAAGTGTTATAAACCCTAAACCTGAAACCGCAAACCCTAAACCCTAAAACCTAAGCATTTTATGATCTATTAAAAATAATTTTGTAACCTTTATTTAAGTGCTTGTTAAAATAATTTACTAAGTTGTTATAAAACCTAAACTGTAAACCCTAAACCCTAAATCGTAATCATTTATTAACATTTTAAAACGTGTTTTGTAACCTTTTTTAAGTCATTATTAAAAGCACTTAAGAAAGTTTTATAAACCCTAAACCATAAGCATTTTATAACATTTTTAAAAGTGTTTTTTTAACTTTTATTTAAGTTTTTATTAAAAGAATTTACTAAATTGTTATAAACCTTAAGCCACACACACTAGAACCTAAACCCCAAAACCTAAACCCTAAACCCTAAACCCCAAGCCTTAAACCCTATACCATAAAACCCAAGAATTGTATAATAGTTTAAGAAGAATTTTGTAACTTTTATTTAAGTGTTTATTAAAAGAATTCACTAAAGAGTAAACCCTAAACCATAAACACAAAACCCTAAACCCTAAACACAAAAACATAAACCCTAAACACCAAACCCTAATCCCTAAACCATAAAACCTAAACCCTAACCATTTTATAACATTTTAAAAACTATTTTGTAACTTTTATTTAAGTGTTTATTAAAAGAATTTACAAAAATGTTGTAGACCCTAAACACTGAACCCTAAACATAAACCGAAAACCCCAAACCTTAAACCCTAAAACCTAAACCCTAAATTCCAAACTCTAAACCCTAAACCCTAACCTATAAACCCCAGACCCTAAACCCTAAACCTCAAACTGTGAACATTAACCCCTAAATCCTAAACATTATTGAACATTTTAAAAAGTGTTTTGTAATTTTTATTTAAGTGTTTATTAAAAGAGTTTACTAATGTGTTATAAACTGTGAACCCTAAACTGTAAACCACAAACCCTAAACCCTAAACCTTGAACTCTAAACCATAAACCCTAAACCATAAATGATAAACCCTAATAATTTTATAACATTTTAAAAAAATATTGTAACTTCTATTTAAGTCTTTATTAAAATCATTTACTAAAGTGTTATAAACCCTAAACCCTAAACTCTAAACACCAAACCCAAATCATAAACCCTAAACCCTAAGAATTTTATGTATTCCAAATTTTTTATTTAATTATCAACAATTATTAATGAGGGGAGAGAGAGGAAGAAAGAGAGAGATGAGGGGAGAGAAAATGAAAGAGTGAGAGACATATTTATGGAATTGGAGGGGGAGAGAGTGGGAGGAAGGAACAAAGACATAGAGAAATAGAGGTTGAGATAGAGTGAGGGAGAGAGCAGAGGAGAGGAGAGAAGAGAAAGAATTGGAGAGGAGAGAGATAGGGAGAGAAGGAGAAGAGTGAGATAGGGAGACACAGATGGGGGGAGAGAGAGAGAAGGAGAGAGGGAGGGAGATAGTGACAAATTTAGAGGCAAGAGAGAGGGAGAGGGTGATGAGAGGGGAAGGTGGAGGGGGGTGGGAGAGAAAGGGAGAGAGATAGGACTCAATATAGAGATGGAGAGGGAGAGATGGAGAGAGAGGGAGGAAAGAAGAAAGGAATAGAGGGAGAAATGTGGAGAGAGAGAGGGAGTGACAAGGGAGAGATGAAGAGAGAGTCAGGGAGAGAGGAGAGTTGGGGGGGGAAGAGAGGGAGGAAAGAGGGGGTGGAGAAGGGGAAGAGGGAGTGAGAGAGAGATAGATAGATATGGAGAGGGAGTGTTTATATTTTTTGGGTGAGATAGAGAGAGAGAATAAGAAAGAGACACATAGATACAAATTTAGATATTATATAATTAGCCTTGATCAATCTTAACCTTGGATATATAAAGGGCCAAGATGGATCAAATATCTTGAGGTGAGAACCTTTACTCAAGTTTTGCAGTAAAAAAAAGGTTTGCACCTCGAGAGATTTGATCCCCCTCGATGCTTTATATGGTTTATCTAAAACAATGTTCATAATTTTATTAATAAAAACAAACTTACTATATAAGAAAATTGAATATGTCTAACATCTAACATCTAACATCTAACATCTAACTCCTACATATATAGTGATTAAATAAAATATTGAAACAAAATTAAAAGAGGAAACAAATTTACTTATAACTAATATATTTTTGTATGAGATTTATTTTATTTCTATTTTTATTTAATTTGTAATGTATTTATATGATATTTGTTAAGGATATGATTTAGTGAAATGGTTTAAAAACAACATTTTAAAGTTAGAGAATTTAACATTCCACAAGTTTTATGAATTCAAATATTCTATAACATGTTCAAAAAAGTAAAACATGTAAGAAATTAATATATAAGAAGTTAATATTTTCATATGAAATTTTTGGGAAATACTTTTACATTTATTTTTACTGCGATTTGTATTTTTGTATAAATAATAATTTTACTATTGTGGACTAAGTTATAATGAGGATAATTTGTGAATTGATAAATGTGCATAACCATTCAAAAAATACAAGTAAATTGAAGTTATATGACTTCATGAATATGAGTAACTTTACATGAATATAAAGGTTTATTATTACATTTTAGATATAATGAGGTTTATACATTCAACTAAGGGAGGATAAAGGAATTTGGAACCTTTATTTAGTGTTACAAGGGCAACAGAATATAGATGTGACCAAAAAATGGTAGTAATGTGTGGGAAAAAAAAAAATTAATTAGTTTATGTACTGATTGTCTTTTATACTCCTCGCAATAAAATATTTTTATACTATTAATGAAAGTAACAACCTAGTGATCATGGCATAGTTTGAAAATGCAATTCCAGTTGATATGAATGATGGGTTCAAATACAAAATGAATTCAAGATAATTGTTGAGCCTTACTCCTAATTAATGGTTATTGGATTGTCCTTCTTTGAGGATGTTGCAGTTTGAAGATGGGAATAATGGAAATAAAAGCCTAACCATGGACATTAAGAAGAGAACGTAAAATATAAAGTAACATAAAATCACATAATATGTTAAATTGGTCATGGTAACATATGGTAGTAAAGAAGGCACTAGTGGTTCATGCAAGATGTGAAGATGATCAGTAAAGTTTCATGGTTATTCCATTGGAACAATTCATCATAATAGATATGATAAAATATTGAAATTTTTAATGTGAATTCTAATTTGTTTTAGATCTCGTATTATTTATTGTTTGTTTGTATGCATAAATATAAATTAGTTGAAATGCATGCAATATAAACTGAAAATACATACATACACTAACCAAATTAGGCACAATTTTTTCCTTGGGAAACCGTTACGGGAGAAACCTAGCTAGAAGGTCAGGTTTCTTTGATCTCTACTCTCTAGCATGGAAAAATATGTAGATACAAAGAAAGAGATACTCTCTATAGAGTTTCCTAAGACCTATGCCTTGTAAAGTTTCTACAAAATCTTAATTCCCTTTATTTTCTCTCTAACATCCCACTCCTAATTCCTTTGCTCAAATATGGAAGAAAATATAATAGCATGAAATGGAACCCCTACTCCTCCTACGGGCCTAGAATGTAACGTAAATTAATATCTAACTATGTGAAAGGATTGACTCCCTCAACCCTCAATTAGAGTTACAATTTTGGACATTCTAAAGTATTTTTGAAATTCCATACATGGCTAGCACAATATGCATGAGTAACAAGGACTAATGTGACATCGACTTGCACCATGGTAGTCAGTATGGTAGGTCAACTTGTAAGAGGCATAAATTTTGCATATAAACTTCTACTACTGGATGGTCGCGCACAAGAGATAGTTTTTGTTACCCAAAAAAAAAAGTGTTGAATGCCTCAAAATGTATCTAGAAGATTTCATTCTCAAATTTTCCAAACTCAGACCCATTGATAAAAAAGACCCTACAAGCTCATTCATGTAATTCTTCCACTCTGAAAGCATTAAGATAGATAATGAACAATATAATAATTCATTATGAATCAAGAGAAATTATAGATGAGAAATAGTATCACAATTCCCTTGATTACATATTAATGAAGTCAAAATTGGAAGAAACTTACCCCTCAAGGAATACAAAACCTATGAGAAGATAGAAAAATAAGTATAAATAAATTGGGGTTTTAATAAATGAATGATGACAACCTATTGTAGCGCTCAAAACCATGATCAATCTAGAATGATGATGTGAACATAAGAGAGTAATAAATAGATACATAAATTTAAATATGTGAATGTTTCTCAAACAAGTGTAAGAAATCATCGAGAACATGATGGAGGCATTTGTAATTAGGGAATAGAAATGATGAAATAACTTAGCACTATACTTGTATATTCTAAATAAGCATGTGGCAAGTGATTTTGGAATCAAATATGTGTGGTAATGACTTCATATGTGGAAAAAGAAATAAACTATGTAGACTAATGAGAAAACACCTAGCATAATTGAAAAAACTAGTGAGAATCAACTAAGGGAACTTGCACAAGAATGATGACCCCAGAAGTGCAAATGGGGCGAAAACATGCCCACAAGAACATGTGCATGTCCTTATGAATGCACACATGGTCCTAGTTGTCTATGTTCTGTAAGGCCCAAACTAGGCTACCTTCTTAGCATGGCTCAAAAGTGTATGCATTATTAGGAGATATCATTAGGCGATTTGAAAACCTTAACTTTATGCATTATTACAACCCTAGCTTTGTGGAATTTCAAAACCATATCAATGTGGAGTGTGGAAACTCCAATATAGTAATTTCAAATCTGAGTGCATAGTTAGGAAATGTAAGTAAACAACCCATATTTACCTTGATTAACAGATTGGCAATGTTTGTCAATGTATATTGAGGTGAAATTTGAAGACCTTAATTTTGAGCAATTTGAAAACCCTACTTTTATGGAATTTGAAAACCCTAGTATTGTAGAATTTGATGGAACAGAATTGTATGGATGTAATTTTCATTTATACCACTATGACTAATTTATTCCAAACATTTTTTATCTCTCTATTTCTATTTACATAATTTCTAGTCTCTCTCTCTTTCTCTCTCTCTCTCTCCCTCTATTTATATTTTCCTCTATCTCTCATTTTCAAAGAAGAACTTGATCGACTCCAATTGAAGAAATTTTATGAGCTTTCTTATCATTGGAATCTCTAACCAATGGAAAATACGACCCATTATAAATATGACCATAGTAACTATGACATACAAGAACTATGAACTTGAGAACTTTAACCCTTACGAGATATGGCACATAATAACTATGACCTCGAGAAGTTTGACCCTCATGAACTATGACCTTAGGAATCATTCCTTTTTTGTTCATCGTTCCCTTCTAAATTAGGAACTTTTAATTCGTTTTACAAGAATCATGACCACAAGAATTATGATGTGGGAGCCTTGACTACGAAATTAAACTAAGACCTTTTTTTCAGTCATAGTTCTAGGGAATAATTGCTTTGTTAGCTAGGAAAATTGACTCATAATAACTATAATCATTTTTTATTAGTCATAGTTATAAGACATTTATTGACTAGATAACTATTATGACTAATGACCTATAATCATCATATTCATTCATTGATTAGATTTCCTATCGTCTAGAGTAACTGTGGTAATAGTTCTCATTGGTTATAGTTAGTATGGGTTAGAGTTCCTATTGGATAGAGTTATTGAGGTCATAGTTTTTCTTGAATTGATTCCAAAATATATCATTTCAATGTATCCATTATTTAACGATGACCAGTGGGAGGACGATGAGAATTATCCACCAGGATGAACAGTCCTTAAAATTATGTTATCCGGATGTATGCATGTATGATATTGATAATCTTGCCACTTTTCCAGTATCCTCTTCCTCCCATATTTTGGTCGTCCATTTTCTGTCAACCCCTTATTCTGAAGTAATATTTTTTAGGATCACCACTATAGTTTTCAAATGGTTGATTAAGTGATATGGTGCTTTCATAAGGTAGTTTAATTATCAAATGTGATGGGATAGTTTTTTCAGTTTTAAATTTAAATTCAAAATATTAAAGTTGCAGTATACCACCTCTCATTTGTCTCGAAGGCTATTTTAACAATTATTTGTTTAGTTCTAATTGATGTAAGGGTATGGAAGAAACTAGAGCCAAGACGTAAGCAGGAGGCTCCATAATGGACATTTCACTATAGTATATGTTTTGTGTCTTTTTCACTCTTGAAAGCAGTTTTAAATAATATCTTGAAAATTTTACGATATTCACATTTTCTATTCAAGATATTATCTAACGACAATTTTACATGGGGTATTTTAGAAAATGAGTCTTTCATTGGTAGTTTGGACTAATCTTTGAGTACTCTCCGGTTATCAATCTCAGATATCAAGCGAACTCAAGTTTGGATAACTAATTATGGTATCTAATTACCTATTTTCTCATTCTTTTCCAAGTTCCAGCAAATAAGTGTATTCAAATGTTCTACATTAATATTAGTAGGTCGATTATTGAGTTACTACTTCCAGAAAGCATCCATTTGAGATAATTTTAGCCAACTTGCAGAACTATAGTGATGACATTTTCTAAAAAAGAAAGATAATGTTTGCAGTGCAATTCCACAGGAAGAAGGTGAAATATTTGTGTACACAACTAGAATATTCATTGTCACCATGCCACTATTTATACATATAAATTCTTCATGAATTCCTTTAAGACACCATCCTATGATAAGGGAAAGGATGTGCATACATAAGAGACCCTCAATGAGAAACCAACATGACAATAAAAATTAGACGAAATTTGCATCCTATCACATGGGTCATTAGTATAATATAATCTATGGAAACCATCTCCAGGAGGAGGCCCCATACATAGAGACATACAAAATAGCAGGTAAAAGCCAAAAAGAAAATCTTATATCCTGAATAAATACTTAATTGACAAGTTATCTTTATTTTGTAAGACATTTATTAAATTATTTAAATTTATATGTTGTTTTCTTCTTTCTTAATTATCTTACTTCTAACCCCATGTTTTCAACAAAGTGTGTTGGTATCTAAGGTTTTTTACTAATTTGAATTAATATAAGGTTTTCCACAAATTTTAAACCCATAATTTGAAACAATTATAGTTAACAATTTGTTTTTAAACAATATGAAAGACATGATTTAAATACTTCACTATTTTAAATATCAATCAAGGCTAAGAGTTTGTAGTTGCAAGGAAAGAGCTTTGCATTCCATCACCACATAAAATATTGCCATACAAGAATGTATTAACAAATTTTATGATGTTTCCTTGAATTTATGCCTTCTTACTGAAGTCAAATTGACAAAAATAAATTAAGTTCTATAGACTGACTTACCATATTACAGTTAAAAATCCATAAATACTTTACCCGCTTTTAATAGTAGAACTATTTTTCCATTTATCTTATTTATTGAAATTTTTTTCTAATATATTGTCATGAATAAGCATATTGTGAGGCTAAACAAATAGCTTAAAATGTAATATGACCCTTCTAAAAAAAATTAAATTCAAACAACAATTTAAAATAATACATTTGATAGTGTATTCTTTATTGATTAATATGTAGAAAAACTATCCCAACACAAATTAACAGTGACTTAAAATAATCAATAAATTAATTATTTGATATAAAAAATATTCGCTATTATTTTTGTATATTTATAGTAAATAAAATCTCTTGTTTTATTTATGCACCCAAAAGTCTTACAATTTTCAAGAAAGGAGAATTCTTTCATTTGAGATTCCTCTAACTTCAAGCTTGTACTACTATTCTTAGCCATTAAATTAGTTTTAATAGTAAATGAACACTTTTTTTTTATTACAGTTAAATTAGTTTTGATAGTAAGTGAATACTTTTTTTATTATTACAGTTAAGTTAGTTTTTGTAGTATGTTAAGCCACTATACTACTAGTGTAACCCCTTATCATTATTATTACAACCCACTTGTTATATTGATGTACCCATGTAGTGCCCATATTGTTACTATTGTGCCCCATAGAAGCCCACTATTGTTATTATTGTGCCATTACATTATTATTGTTATGTAGGCTCTGATTATGTTATGACCCCTTAGACTCCTATATATAGAGAGAATGTATTTTCATTTGAATCATCCAAGAATTGTTCATTTATGTAATGTAAAGGAGGTTTCCCCCTCGAAGAGGCTGAATTATAAGGAGTTGATCTATCTTTTCTATCTTTTCATGAGATGGTTTCATAACATTTGGCATCAGAGCTTTGGATTCTATGGTTTCGCTGCTCCAAACAGGTCATCGTGGCATTCTCATTATAACATTTTCCTGCAATGTTTCAGAAGTTAAAAAAAAAAATCCATTTGAGAAGACATCGCGCTAAATCTCGGGTCTGAATTTCAGAGCTTTTTAGGCTATATTTTCAGAGATATGAACTGAGGAAGTTCGTCCTTTTGCAGAATCCTAAATTACATTCAAAACAGGTGGCCTAGCGAAAATTCTCATAACGTTCTCTCTGAGCATCATATTGAAATTTCGTAAGAAGGTACAGAAAGAGGACGGACTGTAATTTTGTGTATTTATTTTTCAGAGCCAAAGGTCAAAAAAGGGACACGTGGCATGTCATACAAGTTCGCTCTATTAAATTAATCTATAATCAGGTCACTGTGGGAGATTTGGCATAACTCTTCATTGGAGAATCCAATTGGGGTCAGACTAGTGGCATTAGAAATATGACACAAAGGACTACTATAGATCATAGTTTCAGAACTTAAAGATCTGAAAGTACAGAGTTACAGTCATTTCAAAATCGAGCTCCTAAAATAAAGAAAAAGCGAGATGAGGAAGTTTGATGGCAAGGATCCGATAAATTGGATACATCAGATGGAACAATATTTTGATTTACATGGTGTACCACTGTTACAAAAGGTATGTATTGCATCTTCATATTTAGAACCGGATCAATTTTTATGGTATAAATGGCTTTATTCTCGTAAAAAACTTGTTACGTGGTCAATTTTCACAGAGGAAATGATAGCACATTATGAGGATACAAAGAGGAACGCCTTCTTTAGAGCAACACCACAACAATTGGAAATAGTGAAAGGGCTTTGTTACTTATTGGAAAGTAAATTATAGCAAGAAGGAAGTCTACCCCTCACAACTATAAAGATGGAAGTGTTGTTTCTCCTAGCCTTCCACAACCTACAAGGGTTACACCACAACAATTAGAGTAAAAAAGAGAAAAAAGGCTTTGTTACAATTGTGATAGCAAATGCACTAAAGGTCATAAGTGTGCTGAGAAGAAATTATTTTACATAGATTATGAAGACGAGGAAGAAAAGGATCAAGAAACATCAAAAGAATAGGATATACGGTAGGACCCCACCCCAGATAAAGAAGAAATGAATCACACCATATCTTGTAAAGCATTGACAAGAATTACCACTACTAAAACTCTCAAGATAGAAGGACATATCAAGACGAAAAAGGTGTAAGAAGTTAAAGATCACATCAAGAAAGAAGAAATGAATCCAACCATATCTTGTAATTCATTGGTCGAAATTACCACTCCTCAAACTATCAACATGGAAGATCATATCAAGAAGAAAAATGTCCAAGAAGTGAAAGATCACATCGAGCATCAAGAAATGAATCTGACCATATCTTGTAAATGATTGGAAGAAATTACCACTCCCAAAACTCTAGAGATAGAAGGACATATCAAGAAGAAAAAGCTTCAACCAGTGAAAGATCACAACGAGCATCAACAACAAGTTCTCCAACTTTTAAAGGATAATGCCACTTCGGTGCAAAATGAAATGAGACAACAGGTAGCTCAACATCATAGTGAAAAATGTTTTGATGTAGGTGATTGGGTATTTTTACTGCTACATCTCAAGCAAGCTATTAATGAGAAGAAAATGTTGGCAATACTACATGCACTTAAAAAATGGTGACCTTAACGAATGGGATGACTCTTCAAGGATGAGGATGTGGAAGCATTGTTTTGTGCTATTTCTATTATCCAACTAGATTGGATAAATGAAGCAAGGGATGAATGGATGAAGCATGAAAAAGTATGGCCACTTATTCAAAAGTTGCAAAAGAACCCAATTCAAATAATATTTCCAGAAATTGAAGAGGAAGGAAAAACCATATTGGAACCTAGAACAGTCATAGAAACAAGGACCCGACAGCTACAAAATCGATCAATTTCAGAGTATCTCATCAAGTGGAAGAATTTACCCACTGAAGATTCCACATGGGAGGACAATAATTTTATACATAATCATCAAGAACTGCTCAGGCGTTGAGGACAACAGTTTTTGAAGGAGAGGGGCATGTTAGGCCACTATACCAATAGTGTAACCCCTTATTGTTATTAGTACAACCCACTTATTATATTGATGTACCCATGTAGTGCCCATATTGTTACTATTAT
>APFE030094663.1:9670-20263 GCA_000404065.3 Pinus taeda
GTGCCCCATAGAAGCCCACTATTGTTATTATTGTGCCCTTACATTATTATTGTTATGTCGGCTCTAATTATATGATGATCCCTTAGACTCTTATATTTATAAAGGAAGTCCCTTCATTTGTATCATCCAAGAATTTTTCATTTATGTAATGTAAAGTAGGTTGATCCCTCGAAGAGGTTGAATTCTAAGGCATTGAGCTATCTTTTCTATCTTTTTGTGAGCTAGTTTGATAGCACAACCATAACGAGCCATCCTTCTTCGAGACAAATAGTGTTGGAGATAACGAGTGCAATATATTGGGTCAAATGTATCCTATATCCAACATCTCTTCAATTGTAGCTTCACTTCCACGCATTGTAACTTCACTTTCCTAAAAAAAATCATAACAAAAATTCCAACAAAACCATAGAATCAAAGCTTTAATACCAAATGTTATGAAAAAGAAGAAAATATAAATCCACTACTTGAAAATTAGCCTTGAAGGGGTCACAATATAATAAATGCATACATAACAATAATAATATAAGGAAACATCAATAACAATAGTGTGCTTCTATATGGAACAACAATAACAATAAAGAAAATACACTAATACCTTATAAAAAGCATATATATATAAAGATATTTATTTTGTGTTCATTGTGGGTGACAAGGGTAATCTATATGCGATTGACCCTACTCTTTTCAAAATATCAAATGGTCTGCAAAATCTAGATGATAACATAGCAAAAGACCTTTCTTTTAGTGAGCTCTTACATGCTGTAATGTGGAGATACACAAGATCTCTCACTTAGAATTCTTTGTGCATAGTTTGTTGGTCTGCATAAATCTTTTGATTATCCTACACTTCCCTTAATTTTTCTTGATCTTGGTCACTTCCTGCTCCATTTATTTCAACATGTGAGGTCTAAGCACTACTTTATTCATTGCATCATCCTAACTGATAGGAGTGGTACATTTTTTACCATAAAATACCTTAAAAGGGATCATCTTCAATGATTCCTAATGCCACTTATTTTATGCAAAATCCACTAATGGGAGAAAATATTCCTACCTCTTTGGCTATTGCATGACTTACGTTCTTAGCATATTCTCGAAAATTTGTTCTTAGCATATTCTCCAAAATTTGTTTTACTCTTTTAGGTTTGCCATTTGTTTGGGGATGATATGAAGTACTAAAAGTTATATGGGTTCCAAAACTAGCAAATAATTGCTTCCAAAAATTAGAAGTGAGCATGGTATCATGATCTAAGACAATCATCATAGGTACACCATAAATTTGAATTTTCCTTCATGGATATTTGAACTATATCTATGGCTTTACGAGTGGAGTTGAAAGAAATAAAATGACCTTCCTTACTCAATTTTTCCACTACCACCATAAAAGTGTGATGTTCTTTTCACTATTTTTGGTAATCTTATAAGAAAATCCATAAATATAACTTCTAACTCAAATTTTGGAATAGGGATTAGTTGCATTAATCCTGCTAGTTCCTACATCCTACTTTAACTTGTTGGCACACTAGACATTGGGCAATGTAGTCAGAACCTTCCTTTTTCACACTTAGAAAATAATACATTTTCTTTATGCATGTTCTCATCTTCTAATAACTGAAATGACCAAAGTATGGTCATTTTTGAAACTCATCCATGATGAGTTTCTTTAAACCAACTACATGAGACACATACTTTTTTGTCTTGAAGGATAACATACCATCATTAGTGGGCTTGTATTTCTGGCTTATTGGTTAAACACATGAATGTGGACGGTGCATTCAGAAAGCCAAACGGAACCACTACAAACTCATAGTGGCCATACCTCATCGTGAAGGTTGTTATCGGAATATCTTCATTTTTAATCTAAACTTCATGGTATCCAAACCTGAAATATATTTTGGAGAACACTACAACTGCTTTTAGCTAGTCAAATAAGTCATAAACATTGAAAGCCTGTATTTTTTGGTCATTGTAGATTTATTTAGTTATAGATATTCAATACACAACCATAATGAGTAATCCTTCTTCGAGACAAATAGTGTTGAGGATAATGAGTGCAATATCTTGGGTCAAGTGTATCCTATATCTAACATCTCTTTCAATTGTAGCTTCACTTCCACTAATTGTAGCTTCACTTTCCTAAAAAAATCATAAGGAAAATTCCAACAAAACCATAGAATCAAAGCTTTAACCAAATGTTATGCAAAAGAAGAAAAGATAGATCCACACATAACAATAATAATGTAAGGGCACATCAATAACAACAGTGGGCTTCTATACTGCACAACAATAATAATAAAGAAAATACACCAATAACTTATAAAAAACATTTATATATAAAGATATTTATTTTGTCCATTCAAACCTATTTTTAATTGTTTAATAATACCAATAATAAAAACATAAATATATAATGAAAAAAGAGATAATGATAAATTTGATAAACCAAAACAAAACAAAAACGTAAATAACACTCCATAAATTTTATAACTATTAATAAAAATAATGTACAAATGTTTTAAAACACCACACAAAAAATAAATATATTAGGAATATAACTATTTGGAAAAAATATATATATTTAAGAAAAACACAAATAATGATACCATTTCCTAAACCCAAACAAAACAAAATCATTTAATTCAACAACTCCCCCTACCTTATATACCTTATTTCATTTTAATTTCTAAACATTTTTCAAATGTTTATAAGTAGAATAAAATGCTTACTCTATAACCATCCTTTAGAACCAGGATAAATTTCACAAATCCCAAGGTAAGGTTTTAAGTTTCACGTATATCATGAAGTGATAAGTTGAAGAAGTAATATAGAAAACGAGTGGTGGAGAAGACAACGGCAGGCGACAAAACAAATAAACGATGCTAAGACTACAGTAGACCACGAAACAAATAAAAGATGCTAAGTACTGCACGTTTAATTAGAGGCGGATGAATATTGCGATACAAGTTGTCGCAGCGAGCCTATAACACGTGGATAACACAGATCCACAATATCGCTTCTCAGAAAATCCCCAAAGACTTGGACCACCTCGTCCCTTCTTGGAGCACCAGCATCATGAAGTTCACCCATAATGTTTATAGCATGTTGCAGATGAGATGACCAAAGGTATTTGAAGTCCCCAGCCACAAGCTTCACCATTCGGACAATCACGCTTACCATACCTAACTCTTGCAGCCTGGCTTTGGAATAATAACGGAAGAACGGGGATCCCAGTAAGGAATCTATTAAGAAGAGCCCTCGACCAAGAGATACTCTTATTAAATTAATATTCTCAACGTCTTCTTCTTCAGATGTAGAGATGGCCTGGCCGCCATGGTGAATGCCCTCCAGACGAGAAATGCAAAGATTTACTACGTCCACCATAACTTCAACGCAACGAAAGTCTGAGTAGTAGAGATTCTGCTGTTTTTGCCACCCAATTCTGAGGAGCGCCGATCCGTTGTATAAGTCCTCATTAGATATCTCAGCATTCTCTCTCCCTGTGTCTAACCTATCGAGAGCATCCTGTCCCCCTGTGTCTAACGTATCGAGAGCATCCTGCCCCCCTGTGTCCAACGTATCGAGAGCATTTACTCTCCGTCTTCCTAACATATCTAGAGCAAATTCAAGTGCGCCAGAAGAGAAAACAATGTTGTAATCGACGCTGCCGTCATAAAGCATCCGACGATAAATTCTCAACACCATTCTCTTAATTTTCGGATAATTGCATAGTTGAGCAAGGATGGAGAGAATGTATACTAGCGCCCATAAAAAGTCTTTAGGTAACATCGACAATTCGTTGTCTCTAAAACCCATGATATCCACAATTTTGGCTACTTCTTTGCACACTTCCGGGGCATCATCATACATATAGTAGCAATCAAGACACAGAATAAATAGCCGTTGATCTACTATTCGTGACAAGTATTTTGAGTATCCTCCCAGCACAGAAAAGAAGCTCCTATTTTCTGCCCTGTACTGGCAATATAGACGAACAAGATTAAACCTCTGCCACAACACCTTCCAATATCGCTCGAGAGTTCCGTTTCCGTTGATATAATGCTCGTTAACTAGACGTTGATAATCACTAACCAATTGCTCCAACAGATTTTTCATCTCTCTTTCGCTAAGGATCCTAGTATAGTCGGGAATGACCTCTAGTCTCTGTAGCCTTAGTGCTGAGCTTGTGTTGTGGAGTATGTAATGTTTCATCTGTTGCCTCAGTTCAGACTGGGGAATTGCATGTCTAATATCGAAGGGCTGGCGGGTGAATGGGCTGCCGGCTTCATCGTGCTTCGCATCCCAAATATTCTCCAATGTCCTACGGTTGTAAACTTTCTGAGCAGAGTCTTCAGTAAGCGGTAAACGAATTGGATCATAAGCAAATCCTCTTAACACTGCATCAACATACTCTTCTGGAAATTCGCTATTACTTTCAGAATCCATTACGAAGTTCGCAGTATCCATTCTATTGATCGAATGTGAAATCTTTGCCGGGTGTATTTTACTTTTGACTTTCACTTATATACGACGTTGTACAATGTTGCTGTGTGGCCTCTTTTCGAGGAGTCGGCTACCACAAGCGATCACTTGATAGACACTCAAGTGAATAAAAACCAATAATTTTCAAAAATCACCTTTATAGGTTTACCAAAAGAGCAAGACAACCACTTCTCATTTTTAGTAGGGTTATTAAAAAAGGCATAATTTTTATTAATTCGGAGATGTAATTGAGATTACCGTAATGTTGTTATTCAAATTATTATAGGTTTAAAAATTAGAGTATAACTCAACATTTTGATTAAAAAACAAGTTTATAATTTACATTTTATAAAAGGATAATTATAAGCCAATTTAAGAGTGATTAAACTAGGTATGTCTAATTTTCATTTATTTTTTACAAAAGGGTAATCATAAACAAATTTAAGAGTGATTAAAGGAGGTATACATAAATTTCTATTGAGAGAAAAATCTATTATATATATAATTTTCAAACTTGTGAGAGAAGAGTGATATCTTCCAATGGATACTTATTCTAAGACTATGATATGGTTTTCATTCTAAAGTTTAGTATATTGGTAAATGGGCTCCTCATCTAGAACTTGATTTGAGACCAAATTATAGGGCTAAAGCCTAAAGGTAATGCTTATGTAGTTCATAGGTTGTACATGGGGCCCTAGACCATAAAAATAGGTTCTTTAATTGGATTTAATATAATACAATCTTTATTATGAGGCTTGACACCTTAGGGAAAGGGTATTATTTCCCAAAACATGTTTTATAGACAAACTATATTGGTTAGTTCCATTAATAAACTACCTCGATTGGAACTATGTCAAGACCCCCTCTTCCAAAATGTGTTTTGGATTGGAAAGGAGTTGTTGTGAAAGACTCATCCATGAATGGGGACATATACCATGAGACAAGGCATCTATATGAAACCTCTACCATGGGAGTAGGATACATGCATGTAATTAAGGTCTAATATAGAGAAAAAAAGAGTCTCGTTTCCCAATAAATATTATGCGGATAGAATCTCATGCCTTAAGTACTACACTATTAATATAACATTGTTTTGGGTTGACAATAATGGACTCACAAGCTACAAGCTACTTCTATGGCTATGTCTATGTGTACAACTCAATATCTACAAAATTGTTATCCTTATGCTTTGACCTTAAACAATGTTTCCACATAGGAGAACTTGCCTTGGACCTATACCACAAGATCAAACTTCTACAAGGAACCCTTTATCACATGAGTAAGATATGTGCATGGAATTGAGTTTGTTTTATTTGTTGAGCAATTGTGATCTTTTCATTTTGTTTTGCTTGCTTTTCAAGGAAATTTGTTTTTAAAATTTGTGCCCTCTTCATTATCAAGTTGGCTTATTGACTCTATTAAGAAGCACATTTTCTTATAGTATGAGTGTTTTTATGATCTTGTATTGTCATTTAGATTTGCATTATGATAGTTTTCATCATAGTAATTCTTAATATTTTTAGATTTTTAGTGTGTAGTGTTTTAGAAAAGAAAAGAAAAATATTATGCTTATATAAGTTTTTCGTAGAACCCAAGTAGAAATCCCTCTTCATCAAAAGAAAATAACTGCATGCATATAGTTAAGTTTCTATTGTTTTTTTTTTACCTCTAAAATCAAGCGATCTAATAAAAAGAACTAGAGATTTTCTATTTTTTCATTAACGAACACCAACAAGTTTAGGTTCATTAGGACCTTGGAATAGGTGAGTGGAGAGTTAACTCTCCAAGGCCACTCAAATTATCAAACATAGAAGTTTAATAACGAGCGAAAGCCAATATTGTTGGAAATACCGGGAAAGCTCTATGACTGGGAGTTAAGCACGAGGGAGAGTGAAGACAAGGAAGAGAGATACCCCCTCTCCTACTTGTTGGATCCCACCGACCCAACTTTTGATATTAGTTGGTGCCCATAGTTGCCTTTCCTAGGGATCACATAGGTGGCTACAGAGGGGAATCTCGTGGCACCTAGGGTAGACATTACATCACATTGATGAGTACTTCTGGAGGGTACCCTTGTGAAGCTTGGTCGCTTGCACCGGAAAAGGTTGTTGTCTCAAGGTTAGCATAATTGTTTATGTTACCTTCGCTTGTAGGCCTTGGTCATGATTACCACACACTATTTTCAGAATGTCCTTGTGTATTCGCTTTCTTATATTTTGGTGTCCGATCCTCATCACCGAGTGTAGAAATACTTGGGATTAGTTTGCTTGATTGCATATTTATGGAATTTTAGAGAGTGCTCTTTGCTCCTAGTTGGCCTAGCTTTACAACTTCTTTGAGTCTTTAATTAGATTTCTTAAAATTAATTCAAAGTGGTTGATTCACCGTTTGTCAGTCTAGGAGACTTTGTGGGCTTTCACCTACGAGTCTTGAGCCTTCTCCCCAAAGGCATAGGAGCAATTTTGCTAGTGATTTTCAATCAGTGGCAGCAAACGCATCAGAGATTGATCCTTTGGTTGGAGTTATTGATTCACAAGATAGACCTTGTATAAGTAGAGAGTTGGAGAGGAACAATCCAGTTCTTTCTAGAGTCCTCTTCTAGTCAGAAGACGTTATTCAAAGTGCTTCAAGAGTCTCTATTGACTCATAATTCTCCTATTCCTCCTGATCACCCAAATGTTTTATTGTACGTCAGGACTCCGACCAACAGGCCTTCGAGCTGAGGTTTATATTGATCTTTTCCTTCAATGACCACTACTGGAAGCATGGCATCCACCATGAGTGCTACTAGTATGCAGACTCCTGTATCCATACAAGGAGGAGGAACAATTTCCATAACTTCCATTACTCCTAACACTGCTATATTTAGCTCTACTTCCATTCCATCTCCAAGTGGGAGTACTCAATCTTTTGCTTCTGGCATTGGTTTTTCCCCTTTTGGAATGCTGACCATCGCAATTTCTTCGGTTCCATTAAGTATTCCATTAGCTGCCTCCACGTCCATGACTTCCATGGCAAGTGGGTCACCTTATTTTTCAGGGTTTCCCATTTGGGGGTGGTCATATAGCACTTTCCAAACCATCTTTGGGATCAATACCTTTTCCCTCTATGGGTCAAAGTTATAATCCTTTTCAAAGTTGGACTAACCTTGAAGTTAGTGGGCTTAGAGCTGAGAATTAATATTATTTCGCCCAACAGGGGCATATGTCATATTCTTCTATCAGTTCATTCCAGGAATTTTCTCTCTACGGTAATTCATGGAACCCTTACCAAGGTTTCTCTGCTCCTTTTAACACCTCTCTAGGGGGAAAATTTAAGGGCTATGGAAATTTCTCTGTAAGAGTTGGTCAAACTACATTTTTTTCTAGACAACAATGAGATCCTTAGGGTTCAGTTGGGTCTATGAGTTACTTTAGGAAACTTGGTGCCTTCACAAATCCAGGGATTGTTTTCAGAATGTTGGAAATTCCACCCACATCGGGTGGAATCCTCAGAGTCCTCCACGACTACCTTTCTTGGAAACATTAAACTTGCAAGATCTTTCTAAATTGACTAATGATCTGATTAGATATAACTGGGTTGGCCTTCAGTCCCAACCAAGCTTCCCTCAGATATAGCAAAATTTGAAGGGAAAATTAGTGAAGATCTGGGTGACCATGTCACCACTTTCCACTTATGGTAAAAGCAACCATCTTTAGGATACCATAGGAGCCGGTAGAATTGATTCAACCTGAATTGGCTACTCAGCTAAGTTGCATGTTGGAATGTTATAATGTAATTGCAGAAGAAGATGATGAAGATCTGCGAAAAATTAACATTCCAGAGACAAACAACCACCGTGAGGTTCAAGGACCACAGATTGAGAACCCTGACATAACCGCATCGGTGAAGACTAAGCAGAACCTAAATTCATAAAGATTGGAGACTACTGGGATGACGCGACGGTGGATAAGGTCGTTGAATTACTCCATGAATGTCAGGACTTATTCCCCACCAAGTTTACAGATTTGAAGGGAATAATTGGAGATTTAGTGGTAATGCAGATCACATTAAAACCTGACACGAAGCTAGTGAAGCAGAGGCCGTATTGCTTAAATCTGAAATAAAAGTAGAAGTTTCGCATAGAAATAGACAAGATGCTCCCAGTAGGCATCATTGAGTCTGTGGAGGAATCCAATTGGGTAAGCCCGATGGTGGTACAAGAGAAGAAGTAGAAAGACAAAATAAGAATATGAATGGATCAAAATCTTTACATCTGCATCAGGGCATGGAAGGACCATGCGAATACATGGCATGAGTTACCCTATCTGGCGACAGACGATGTCATCTTTGTAGTCCTTGAGTCATGGCCACCAGAGTGGCGCGCCCTAGCTAGCTCTGTGGTGGAACGAGAGAAGTCTACCGTGCAGAGGAAAAAGGAAGAGGAGAAATTGTGGATGGCATAGTTAGCAGAAAAGCACAAAAATGAAGCAGCAGTAGCTAAGGCCCAGGCGGCGCACGATGCTGCGAAGTTGGCAGAAGAGCAGCAGAAGAAGAGCGCGAAGGACAGAAGTCCCCTTCACCTGAGCTGGAGACCGATACAGAGTAAGGTGGTTTGGACCCGTAGACATCGTCCACTCAGCTAAAATGTCTGTGCCCATGAGAGTAGGTAGGGCTGCGAAAGAAGTCAAAGGATTCAAAGACTTCGTTCGACCCGATCACCCTCACTGAGGGGGGTCTACACAAAATTGGTGATATGGTGAGGGATGTCACCGTAGAGGCACTCTAGTAGTTCAAGGACGAACACCAGATGGTGTTGGGGGCTCTCCTAGCACAAATACAGGAGTTGCAGGGGCGCACTCCATAGGCTGGCACTGTCTTAACTAGCCTCGCAGTAGGCACATCCATGGCCGAGGAAATATTGCGCACCTGGATGACCAACACCATAGTGCTACTAGATAGAGCACTCATTACAGAAAATGAGGCCAACACGCCTATGGTCAGCGGGTTGAAGGGAATCAGATTAAATGTAGCTGCGCTCCTTCGAGAGACACTCTATATTTTATAAGATGGAGTTATTGCAGAACTACGAGCCAGGGAGGGTCAAGCGCTCCAGGTAATGAGCGAGTAACACATCAACATTGAACAGTTGAGCTTGCAGCGTGATGAGGTAGTGGCGTAGAATAGAAAAAGGTGCAAGTGGTGGAGGAAGCCTTCTAGATGGTCCTGAAATTGGCCATCCAAGCAGAAGAACCAGTGGAGGCACGCGTTTGAAAATTTGCAGCAGGGGTGCGTGAGGCAAAGGAAGAAATGGTCAGGGTTGAGTTGGAGCTGAACCTTTAGATAACAAAATTTTAGTTGAAGGCACAACTTTTGTTGGCTTGCTGGGGCCTGACATAGGTTCAGCAGTGAGTTTAGGCAAGAAAGTCTCGGTAATATTGGCCCTTTCGGCAACAATCCGCGGAGCTCGGACTGAGGTCACACCCGAAGTAGTATGGGAGGGTGTTGGAACCAGGTTTCTGCACCCTAGGATGTCTTGATAAGGGTTCTAGAGGTTTGTGAACCTAATCTGCGCGCTACGCTATTTCAAGCAGCTTCTTATCCTTCGCAACCCATGCGCACCTTTGTATTGTTCCGATCTGATCTGAACCTTACTATTATACTAGTGCTTAGCTTAGTTTGTGCGGACCCAATATTCTTATTGCTTGTTCAACTTTTAGATTAGCACGCATACTTGAAAATAATATAAATGCATAAAGAATAACCAGAACATAGAAATACAGATCTACAAGTAGATGCATAATATTCTGAGTCAAGCTTATCTTTATTAATGCTCAAGTTCATTTACAGAACCGACTCTGCCCTACGCACTCAGCTGCAGACTCTACTAGGCCTCTGTGCACTCAGCTGCAGAGCCTCTATCTACCACAATGACCCAATACACTTCAGATTTCACTTCTATCTTCTAACCATGCCTTCGCATCTATCTCATACTTCTCAAAACTAAGACTGACTTTACACTTAGAGCCCCACTCTATTTATACAATCCCATGGTTTGCGGACCATAGGTAGGCCGACATACCATACATTAAATTATATTATTTTAGGGCGGATAACCCTAGACTCTCACGCTTC
>APFE030094664.1:0-26937 GCA_000404065.3 Pinus taeda
AAAATGACGTGTGACATATTTCCCCCTATTATCACTCTGTAGTTTTCCCTAGCCTGAAAGGAGAAAACTCAGAGGTAACTATAGACCTATTTTGGTTGATAGACTGGTCTTCTTCAACCAGAGGGGGCTCCCTCACTTGAGAAATATAAAGACTTTAAAGCACAAATTTAGCAGAGACCAACTATGAAGATATTTGGTTGAAAAATGAGTGGTCGGCTAGGTAATAACACGTGATCAATTTGTATTTTTATTCATCTTCTTATGCAACTGAACCGACATCTATTACAAGGGATTTTCAACATGACTTAGGATATAATGACAAGATGTTGTATAGAAGGGACAAACTAAAACAAAACAGACAATTTCTTCCTCTACAAATAAACAATGTTTCTTTTACACAAGAAAGAAAGGACAGATGAAAGAGTTAACATACATGAGTATAAGACATTCCATTTGCAACTGAAACGTGAAAACAGTTGAAAAGAGCAGCTTAACTGAATTCTAAGTCAACTGAAATCATAATACTCGTATAACACAAAAAGACAATAGAATAACTGAGTGATAAGCATAAATAATCTCAGAGATCATATCATAAGAATCCTTGTACAATGGAATCGATATCCCTCAATACATAAGCATTGCACCATGAATTGATCACAAAATCAAAAAGTGCATAAAATTGAAACCAACAAAATGTTGAACCAACAACAACATGTTTTGTCTTCATTAATCAAAATATATAATTCACACATTGGAGATCATTGTGTCTAAGTTCAATGCATATTCGATCCAACACGGGATCGATCTCAAAATATATAACTTTAATATATATAATCTATAAATATTAATATATATTAATATATATATTAATATATATATCTATAATATATAAATATAAGAAATTGTTGTTTACAAATTACTTTTGCTCAAAATCGTAAAACAATACAGTGTTTTTGTCTCTTAAAAACGAACTTTTTCTAAATAAAAAACCAAGATATCTTCAAACAAGATCATCATGAAGAAAAATAGCAAAAATCCCAAAGTTGTTTTTCTCAGTGTAGAAAAGCTGCATAGCAGTTGCACAGCATCAAAAACTATGAGTTGTTGGAAATGGCATGTGGTAAGCTGCTAAGTATATGAGATGGATGTCACATGTACTCCATGTCAACCTTTTGAAAATATGAAAAGTGGCTTCCCTCCAGCATGTGTGTGATGGTTTAGGCACGGCCTGCGTAGAGGTTGCGCAACAGAACTTCTACAGTTGTCTACTGAGTGCCTTCCAGTCCTCCTAAAACACCATCATGCTACTATTTGTTGCTCAAAACATCAAATCCATAATATTAAAACATCAAAAAAATTAACACAAAACTTGGAACCATGAAATGAGGCTTGATCATCTCCTTTTTCTCTTGCCTGAAACCTTATTGTTGGAAGCCTTGGTGCTGGAAGTTTGAGGAGTGCAGCCATATTGTTCAAGAGGCGATGACATGGCAGGTTTAGCTTTAGTCATGATCTTGGAATCCAATTTAGGCACCCTTACAAGAGGAGGTATCACAGCTACTCCTTAATATTTCTTTATCAATCTTTGTGCCTCATCCAAGCTTTGTGTCATGATTCTCAACTGGGCGTTCAATACCAAATTTATAACATATAAACTTTTACATTGCCTTCTTACCGGCATGGACCATTTGACAAAGTGTTTGCTCCTATCAAGTGATGTATATGCTTCCCTAACTTCATTATAACAGTTCTCAAGAATGTTTTGTATTGAGTTTTTAAATCTAGATTCTCTTGTCTGAACTGGTTCACCTGGTCCTTGCTTTCCTCCAACTCCTCCAAGCACCTTTGATATTATTTCCACTGACTAAAGGGGGGTTTTCTAGGAGCCTGAGCTATCTCCTTCATCTGTTGCACATATCTAAATTTAGACATTAAATCTGTGGCTGACAACCCACTAGACTCTACTACAACATTCTTGGCCTACTCTGAAAAAGCAACATGCTTCCCCTTTCTCTTAGCAACTGTTGTTGTACGTGACTTTGACTTGTCCATTGTTGGTTTGACTTCTTCCTTCAAATCTCTGGTCTTTTCATTCAAGGATGTTATTCTCATTTAATATCTAGAAAGTGCTTATTTCATCTTGGTCATTTTAGGGTCCTCTTCTTCATAATGCATAGCACATGTTTCAGGTTATGCTATGTCCTCTTCCTGGTCTAGCTGTACTATTTCAGGTCTATTAACTTCATATACTTTGTCTTGATCCTACTTATCTATCTGTCTATCTTCATAAATCTCCACCACTACCTGAGGGTTTGCCTCTTCTTGGGTTTGTTTGACTCTAGACCTTGTCCTCGGTCTCATCACAAATTCATCCTACATTGTGTCTTTAATCTTGATTTTAATCCTGGCAGGTCAATTGATGCCACTTGTTCCTTTGTTTCTTTGACTTCTTTCTTATGCTTCATACTTTGCACCTTAGTCTTATTACTCATTCTGCCTTTAAGCCCTTTCTTTGGCTTTTCATCTTCCTTATTTACTAATTTCATCTCCATAGCTGAGTGTATCTTTTCCTTTTTTGGGGTTTCCAGCTTGGGCTCTTCCTCACCTATCTTCACTAATGGAGAACCAGTTTGTGGAAACAAATAAACACTAACAAGGAAATCAGACCAATATATTTTCTTCCTCTTAACTGCATGCATAACTAAAATCTTGATCAAAGAAAAATGAAGAATACTGGAAGCATGACTATCCTTCTGAATTTGCACTTTAGTTTCCATTCTCTCTAAACTCTTGAGAAAAAGTAAAGAATATTCACCGGCTTGTTCTCTGTGAAATGCCATAAAAGTCTTAGATGGTATTGATATATCCTACTAAACCTAACCTCACAAGTGAAGTATCTTTGAATAACTTTCAAAAGGTAAACATATTGTTCCTGAAGCTAAACACTAGGGAAAGTAGAGGTAAACATGTCCATAAACTCTAGCTTCACAAACTGTTTATAGACTAAGATGTCTAATTCATCCCCTTTAAACAACTTCTCCCCTGTTGTAGGAAGGTTAGTTGCATCGTTGATAAATTTATCAATCATAACAATCTCCAAGTCCCCTATTTCTACTTTTCCATCATGGAAATTGAGAGCAAACAAACTCGAAAGTCTTGTATTATGACCTATTTTATGGACTTTTTGACAAAAAGGAATTCAACCTGCATTTTCAAAGGCCACTCTAATGGCAGGTGATGATTTTAGCAAGCTCAAGGTACTAGGTTCAGTACGCAAGAGGTCTCCACCCATTTTTACTAGTAACAAGGGTCATCTTATCTCAATACTTAGCATATTATATTTGACTTTGAAAAAGGGCTATGTGTACAAACTAAATGAAACAAATCTTGCAAAGGGTGACAGCACAATTTTGGTTCAACAACTGTGACAAGGAGATGGTGACTGAGAAGTTTTATGAGGTCGAATGCAAACAAAAAAACTCAAAATCATAAAGCAATTGATTTCAGCCCTTCAGCAATCATCTAATGACACAATTTCATAACTATGGTACTTGAATGCAAATTTAGAAATGAGTATGTATTGTTAGGGAAAACAGAGTGTGTGCATCGTATCTTTTAGCAGGAAAAAACACAAGTTTTGACAACACTAATCAGGATATGTAGTAGTGAGAACTTAGGATAGGCCACAAACTTCCTACCTCTCCAGTCCCTGAAGGCAAAACCATGCGTTGATAGATGACCTATGAAACAGTTTAATTCCTTGGCCCTCTATGTGTAGAAAAAACATAGCACCTTATGTGAATTTATCTGTGACCTCTACTTCAAAATATAACCAGTTCATACATTCCTTGCATGAAAAACAAGCCCATTCATATATGATTAGTCATGAGGAAAATTGGTGGCTTTGTGTAATGATTCAAAATAATTTTCTGATGTAATCAAATTTTGATAGTTAACCCCGTTGCACTTGAAAATAACATGGGATGAGATCATTGATTTGAGTTTAGGATGATGGGTAAATCTATAGAAATGATGGGATTATGATCAAAGTTCGTATGAAGTGGGAATGGACATAATCCAATGTTGATATGCAATGGCACTTAGAAAAGAGTATTTAGGCCTAGTGAATTATAACTAGGATAAAATGAGGGTGGGGTTCTAGGCCTGAAACGGGGAATAGAAATAGTGAAAATGTTTGGGAATGAGGAAGATTCATTGGCTTGTTATCTGTGAAATGCCATAATAGTATCAAATGGTATTGATATATCTTACAAAACCTACCCTCACAGGTGAAGTACCTTTGAATAACTTTCAAAAAGTCAACATGTTGTTCCTATAGGTAAACATTGGGGAAAGTAGAGGAAAACTTGTCATAAATTCTTGCTTAGCAAATTGTTTATAGGCTAATAAGATGTCTAATTCATCCCCTTTAAACGACTTCTCGCCTATTGTAGGAAGGTTGGTTGCATCGGAAATAAATTTCACAGTCATAACAATCCCCAGGTCCCCTAGTTTTGCTTTTCCATCGTGGAAATTGAGAACAAACAAATTGGCAAGTCATGTGTTATGACTTATTTTCTGGACTTTTTGACAAAAAGGAACGCAACATACATTTTCAAAGGCCACTCTAATGGAAGGTGATGAATTTAGCAAGCTCAAGGTACTAGGTTCAGTATGCATAAGGTCTCAACCCTTTTTATTGGTAATAGGGGCCATCTTATCTCAATACTTGGCATATCATATTTGAATTTGAAAAAGGCCTACATGTACAGACTAAATGAAACAAATTTGGTGAAGGGTGACAGCACAATTTTAGTTCAACAGTTGTGACAAGGAGATGATGACAAAGAGGTTTTCTAAGGTTGAATGCAAACAAAAAAAAATCAGAATCATAAAGCAATTTATTTCAACCCTTCAGCAATCATCTAATGACGCAATTTCATATCTATGATACTTGACGGAAAATTTAAAAATGAGTATGTTTTGTTGAGAAAAATAGAGTCTGTGCAATGTATCTTTTAGTAGGAAAAAATACAAGTTTCAACGGTACTAATTAGGATACGAAGTAGTGAGAACTTAGGATAGGCCATTGGACTTCCTACCTTTCCAAACCCTAAAAGTGAAACCATGCATTGATAGATTACCTATGAAACAGTTTAATGCCTTGACCCTCTCTATGTAGAAAAACACAACACCCTATGTGAATTCCTCTGCGACCTCTCCTTCAAAATATAACTATTTCATACACTCCCTGCATGAAGAATGAGCCCATTCATCTATGATCAGTCATGAAGAAAATTGGCAGCTTTCTGCAATGATTCAAAATAATTTGTTGATGTAATAAAATTTTGATATTTAACCCACGTTGCACTTGAAAATCACATGGGATGTGATCATTGATTTGAGTTTAGGATGATGAGGAAATCTATAGAAATGGTGGGCTTATGATCAAAGTTCATATGAAGTGGGAATGGACACAAGTCAATGATGATAAGTGATGGAACTTAAGCAAAGAGTATTTAGGCCTAGGGAATTCTAATTAGGATAAAATGGGGGTGGGGGTCTAGGCCTGAAATAAGGAATAGGAATAGTGCAAATGTTTGGGAATATGGAAAAATTAATGGAATAAGTGAAATAAGGGGATAGGAAAAGGGATGCATATGATGTCTAACAAGCGAATAAATTGGAACATCAATAAATACGATTTTTTTAGAACTTTCCTTCAATTGTAGACACCTTGACCATGCAACCATCCTATCAATACTTAATACCCATACTTTAGAAATTTATTACAATAACTTCCCATACACAGACACCCCTTCCCGTGACTGACTTTAATGACCAAAGTAATGACCCAGCTCATGATGACTCTGCAAGAAGTGATAGGTCAAATTATGACAGTGAGAACGTTATAAATTTGACCTCTTTTAAAGAAAGAAAAAAATTGTTCCTAAATACCTTCGACTAACAAATTAACCTACTCTAACATGGGCTCCATTGGGGATCGCAACCTCCTTGTGAGGTGCCAATAATGACACCGAAGACCAGATGCCTTCCCATTGGGCGACAAAAACAATGTACAAAACTAAAAGAAAGACTAACAATTCTAGAAAAATTTAATGACTGGACTGACCAAAAAATATTACATAACCAATAGACTCCAATCTAACAAATTGACTTCTTTATGGCAACAAACCACTAGAATCTGAGAGCCTTCTTCTCAGACTTCAAATTTTAATGATAATTTCCCACACATGCTAAATATATACATACACTCATGTGAAATGATTGCACCAATGTAGCCAATCAAGCAAATGGCTACTTACTTGAATTATGCTCACACTTCCTTGAGTAGGGATAAAAATTTAAGAAATGGAAACTCAAAATCCAGCTGAATCCAAATCCCATGGTCCACAAACAACACAAAATCTACTTGCACTAATGTTTCCAATAAATTGGCAAAAGAATCTTCAAGAATATAAAAAACTATATTTTCTTGATAACTCAAAAGAAAAGGACATTCTTCATTTCTAGTTTCTTCTTGTTTTATGTTCTAAAACTCAACACCATTCTCAAATGAAGAAACAATAGTCTATTCACTCCTCCTATCATCCTTCTAAGAAACAAGATTTGTATGGATTTGAAAATATTCAATCGAAATAGACAAATCTTGTATGATAGGAATATTTAGGAATAAGGTTTCATATACTTCAACAAGATTATTATCTTGACCTTTAAAAAATTTTGAACTTGTTAATTCCAAAGATGAAAAATCATGAATATTTTTTGCATCATTCAAGGGATCTAAAACAATTTTCTCTTCACTATCCTCTTGTAAATGTGGAGTATAACTATCATCTTTTAGCTTACTGTTTTCATGGATGGCACCTTCATCTTCATCTAAAGTGAGCTCAATGTTTTGAACTTCAGAACTCAAAATTTGATAAGCTGATGAAAATTTTGATTGTCTCTCTTGTTCTTTCTCTTGGTGACTTAACATTTGAAAAGATTGTTGTAAATTTCCTTCAAATTCAGAACACAAATCATAACTTTCTACATCATGATGTTCATCTACTTCATTTCCAAGCAAGAGAGAAGTTACGATATCTTCTTGGTGATGAAAAGGGTTCTCGTGCAAAGCTTCAATGATTTCTTCATCCATGAACTCTTCATCGCCATAAAATTTTTCCAGATTTTGAATCAAATTCTCAACATGATCACATCAATTCTCAACCAATGACAAAAAAGGATGATATTCTTTTTATTTCTCAAAAAAATACTAAATTAAAATCCTTAAGTGAATACAATATACCAAATGGAAAACCTTCATACCAAGACCTCACTTTTCCTTCCAGAGTAGCCATGAATATCTTCATGAAATTGAACCTTCAACTTGTGTTCATGCATATGAAATTTAACCGAGTGCAGAGCATCATCATCACCCTTCTCGTCTTTGAACCTTGTTAGATAAGTCTTCCAATCTACACAAAGAATGTGGTTTGGAAATCCTGGAATGTGATCTCGATTCATGGGAGCATACCTCACAGCTAAATTCATTTTGAAAATGTGGAGACACCAGTGGAACTTGAAATTTATTTCTACTTGATTGGAGTCATCCGGTGAATGGTTCAGCCTTCCTAAGTTTGACATTTGTTCACCATCAACAGCTAAATCTGAAACTTTAAAAAAAAATCTTGGGAAGATGACACCGTTTGGCCCCTAGAAATGGCGCCAATGTGTTATCACTCTGTAGTTTTCTCTAGGCTAAAAGGATAAAACTCAGAGGTAACCACAAACCTCTTTTGGTTGATAGACTGGTCTTCTTCAACCAAAGGGGGATCCCTAACTCAAGAAATATAAAGATTTTAAAGCACAAATTTACCAGAGACCAGTTCTGACAATGGAATTCTACAGATATTTGGTTGAAAAATGAGTGGTGGGCTAGGTAATAACACATGATCAATTTGTCATGTTATTCATTTTCTTATGCAAGTAAACTGAAATCTATTACAAGGGATTTCCAGCATGACTTGGGATATAATGACAGGTTGTAGTATAAAGGGACAAACTGAAACAAAACAAACAATTTCTTCCTCTACAAATAAATAATGTTATCTATTACAAGATAAAATGCATGAGTATAAGACATTCCATTTGCAACTGAAACGTGAAAACATTTGAAAAGAGAAACTTAACTGAATTCTAAGTTAACTAAAATCACAATAATCATATAACACAATAAGGCAATAGAATAATTGAGTGATAAACAGAAATAATCAATAATCGTGGAAATCATACGATAAGAATCCTTGTACAGTGGAATCGAAATCTCTTAATACATAAGCATTGTGCCATGAATTGATCACAAAAGAAAAAATTGCATAAAAGTGAAACCAACACAATGTTGAACCATCAAAAATATGACCTATCTTCATTAATCAAAATATATAATTCACGCATAGGAGATCATTATGTCTAAGTTCAATGCACATTCGATCCAATAGGGGATCGATCTCAAAATTGATAAAAACAAAAAACAAAAAAAGAGGAAATTGTTGTTTACAAATTAATTTTGCTCAAAAGAATAAAACAATAAAGGGTTTTTGTCTCTTAAAAATGAACTTTTTGTAAATAAAAAACCAAGATATCTTCAAACAAGATCATCATGAAGAAAAATAAAAAAAACCCAAATCTATGTTTCTCTATGTAGAAAGGTTGCATAGCAGCTGCGCAGCATCAAAAACTTTGAGTTGTTGGAAATGGCACGTGATGGGCTGCTAAGTAGATGATATGGATGTCACATGTACTCCATGTCAGCATCTTGAAAATATGACAGGAGAATTCCCTCCAACATGTGTCTGATGGTTTTGGCACGGCTTGTGTAGCAGTTGCGTGGCGCCTGTGCAGCGATATTTCTACAATTGTCTACTTAGTGACTTCTAGTCCTCCTAAAATGCCATCATGCTACTATTTTCTGCTCAAAACATCAAATCCATAATATTAAAACATCAACAAACATAAGACAAAACTTGGAACCATGAAATGAGGCTTGATCACCTCCTTTTTCTCTTTCCTAAAACCTTGCTACTAGAAGCCTTGGTGCTGGAAGTCTGAGGAGTGTAGCCATGTTGTTCAATAGACGATGACGTGGTGGGTTTAGCTTTATTCATGAGCTTGGAATCCAATTTAGGCACCCTTACAAGAAGACGTATCACATCTACTCCTTCATATTTCTTTATCAATCTGTGTGCCTCATATAAGCTTTCCTTCAGGCTTCTCAACTCAGCATTCAATACCGAATTTATAACATATAAACTTTTACATTGCCTCCTTATTGACAGGGACCATTTGACAAAGTGCTTTCTCCTATCGAGAGCTTTAGATGCTTCCCTAACTTCATTATCGCAATTCTCAAGAATGTGTTGTATTGAGTTTTTATAATCTAGATTCTGCTGTCTGAACTGGTTCACCTGGTCCTTGCCTTCCTCCAACTCCTTCAAGCACCTTTGATATTCTTTCCACTAACTAAAGGGGGGTTTTCTAAGAGCCTGACCTATCTCCTTCATCTGCTACACATATCTAAATTTAGACTTGAAATCCCTGACTCACAACCCACTAGGCTCTACTGTGACATTCTCGGCCTGCTTTGAAAAAACAACGTGCTTCCCCTTTCCCTTAGCAATTGATGTTGTAGGTGACTTTGACTTTTCCACTATTGGTTTGACTTCTTCCTTCAGATCTCTATTTTTTTCTTCAAGAATGATATTCTCATTTGATATCTAGAAAGTGCTTATTTCATCTTGGTCATTTTAGGGTCCTCTTCTTCATAATTCATAGCACCTATTTCAAGTTATGCTATGTCCTCTTCCTAGTATGGCTGTACTATTTCATGTCCCTTAACTTCATCTACCTTTTCTTGATCTTGCTTATCTACTTGTCTGTCTTCATAAATCTCCACTACTACCTAAGGGGCTACCTCTTCCTGGGTTTCTTTGACTCTAGACCTTGTCCTGGGTCTCATCACAAATTCATCCTACATTGTGTCTTCAATCTTGATTTTAATCATGGCAGGTTGAGCTAATGCCACTTTCTCCTTTGTTTCTTCAACTTCTTTCTTGTACTTCATAATTTACACCTTAGCCTTATTGCTCAGTTTGCCTATAAACCCTTTATTTGGATTTTCATCTTCCTTCTTTACTAGTTTGATCTCCATAGCTGAGTTTACTTTTCCTTTTTTGGGGTTTCCTGCTTGGGATTTTCCTCACATATCTTCATTGATGGAGAACCAATTTGTGGAAACAAATCAACACTAGCAAGGAAATCAAACCAATATATTTTCTTCTTCTCAACTGCATGCTTAACTAAAATCTTTCTTAAATAAAAATGAAAAAGACTGGAAGCATGACTATCCTTTTGAATTTGCACTTTAGTTGCCATTCTCTCTAAACTCTTGAGAAAAAATTAAGGAAGATTCATTGGCTTGTTCTCTATGAAACGTCCTAATAGTCTTAGATGGTATTGATATATTCTACTAAACCTACCCTCACAGGTGAAGTATCTTTAAATAAATTTCAAAAGGTCAACATATTGTTTCTGAAGGTAAACACTCGGGAAAGTAGAGGCAAACTTGTCTAGAAATTTTGGCTTCACAAATTGTTTATAGGCTAAGATTCCTAATTCATCCCTTTTAAAACACTTCTCCCCTACCATAGGAAGGTTGGTTGCATCGGTGATAAATTTCTCAGTCATAACAATATCTAGGTCCCCTAACTTTACTTTTCCATCATGGAAATTGAGAGCAAACAAATTGGAAAGTCTTGTGTTATGATCCATTTTCTGGAATTTTTGACAAAAAGGAATGCAACATGCATTTTCAAAGGCCACTCTAATGGCAGGTGATGATTTTAGCAAGCTCAAGGTACTAGGTTCAGTACACACAAGGTATCTAGGGCCCTTTTACTGGTAACAGGGGCCATCTTATCTCAATACTTGGCATATTAGATTTGAATTTGAAAAAGGGCTATGTGTACAAACTAAATGAAACAAATCTGGCAAAGGTGACAACACATTTTTGGTTCAATAGCTATGACAACAAGATGGTGACGGAGAGGCTTTCTGAGCTTGAATGCAAACAAAAAAACTCAGAATCATAAAGCAATTGATTTCAACCCTTCAACAATCATCTAATGACAATTTCATAACTATGGTACTTGACTACAAATTTATAAATCAATATGTATTGCTACGGAAAATAGAGTGTGTGCAGCGTATCTTTTAGCAAGAAAAAACACATTCGACATCACTAATCAGGATATGAAGTAGTGAGAAATTAGGATAGGCGATGGACTTCCTACCTCTCCAATCCCTAAAGCTGAAACCATGCGTTGATAGATAACTTGTGAAACAGTTTAATGCCATGACCCTCCCAGTGCAGAAAAAATGTAGTACCCTGTGTGAATTCATATGCGACCTCTGCTTCAAAATATAACCAGTTCATACATTCCTTGCATGAAAAGCAAGCCCATTCATCTACGATCATCCATGAAGAAAATTGGTGGCTTTCTGCAATGATTCAAAATAATTTATTGATGTTATCAAATTTTGATATTTAACTCGCGTTGCACTTGAAAATCACATGGGATGCAATCATTGATTTAAATTTAGGATGATGGGGAAATCTATAGAAATGATGGGCTTATGATCAAATTTTGTATGAAGTGGGAATGGACATAATCCAATGATGATATGTGATGGCACTTAGGCAAAGAGTATTTGGGCCTAGGGAATTATAATTAGGATAAAATGAGGGTGGGGATATAGGCCTGAAATAGGGAATAGGAATAGTGCAAATGTTTCGGAATAAGGAAGATTCACTGGCTTGTTCTCTGTGAAATTCCATAATAACCTCATATGGTATTGATATATCCTAATAAACCTTCCCTCGCGTGTGAATTTCCTTTGAATAACTTTCAAAATGTCAACATATTTTTCCTATAGGTAAACACCAAGGAAAGTAGAGGCAAACTTTTCTAGTAATTCCAATTTAGAAAAAATTTTATAGGCTAAGATGTCCAATTCATCCCCTTTAAACCACTTCTCCCTTGTTGTAGGAAGGTTCGCTGCATCGGCAATAAATTTATCATTCCTAACAATCCCCAGGTCCCCTAATTTTACTTTTCCATCATGGAAATTGAGAGCAAACAAACTAGCAAGTCTTTTGTTAAGACCTATTTTCTAGACTTTTTGACAAAAAGGAATGAAACCTGCATTTTCAAAGGCCACTCTAATGTTAGGTGATGAGTTTTGCAAGCTCAAGGCACTAGGTTCAGTACACACAAGGTATCCACCCTTTTAACTGGTAACATGGCCATCGTATCTCAATAATTGGCAGATTAGATTTGACTTTGAAAAAGGACTACGTGTACAGACTAAATGAAACAAATCTAGCAAAGGGTGATAGCAAAATTTTGTTTCAACAGTTGTGAAAAGGACATGATGATAGAGAGGTTTTCTGAGGTCGAATGCAAACAGAAAAACTCAGAATCATAAAGCGACTAATTTCAATCCTTCAGCAATCATCTAATGACACAATTTCATAATTATGGTACTTGACGAAAAATTTAAAAATGAGTATATATTGTTGGGAAAAACGGAGTGTGCACAAAGTAGCTTTTAGTAGGAAAAAACAGAAGGTTCGAAATCACTAATTAGGATATGAGGTAGTGAGAACTTAGGATAGGCCACGAACTTCCTACCTCTCCAATCCCTGGAGGCAAAACCGTGCGTTGATAGATGACCTATGAAACAGTTTAATTCCTTGACCCTCTCTATGTAGAAAAAATGTAGCACCCTATGTGAATTCCTCTGCGGCCTCTACTTCAAAATATAACCATTTCATACATTCCCTACATGAAGAACGAGCCCATTCATCTATGATCAGTCATGAAGAAAATTGGTGGTTTTTTGCAATGATTCAAAAAAAAAAATTGATCTAATCAAATTTTTATATTTAACTCACGTTGCACTTGAAAATCACATGGGATGCAATCATTGATTTGAGTTTAGGATGATGGTGAAATCTATAGAAATGATGGGCTTATGATCAAATTTCACATGAAGTGGGAATGGACATAAGCCAATGTTGATATGCGATGGCACTTAGGCAAATATTATTTAGGCCTACGGAATTCTAATTAGGATAAAAATAAGGGTGGGGTTCTAGGCCTAAAATAAGGAATAGGAATAGTGCAAATGTTTGTGAATAGGGAAACATTAATGGAATGAGGGAAATAACGGGATAGGAAAAGGGATGAATATGATGTCTAACAATGGAATAAATTGAAACATCAATGAATATGATTTTTTTTAGATCTTTCCTTCAATTGTAGACACATTGACCATGTAACCATCTTATCAATACCCAATTCCCATAATTCATCAATTTATTACAATAGCTTCTCATACATAGACACCCTTTCCCATGACTAACTTTAATGACCAAATTAATGACCCAAATCATGATGACTCTCCAAGCGGTGATAGGTCAAATTATGACAGTGAGAATGTTATGAATTTGACCTCTTTTAAGACAGAAAAATAAATTATTCCTAAATACCTTCGACTAACAAATTAACATACTCTAACACCCCCTAAAGTGTAAACTCTAAAAAATAACTTTTAAATATTTAAGTTCTTTATCATGCCAAATATTGGATCAGATATAATGGTTAGAAACCTACAAGAAACATTCAAGGACTATATTGCAATATATAATCATCACTGAGGTAGGCATTCCCATACTGAGTAAAACTAACTCAATGAACAAGTACGGAAAACTCAAAAATCATATCCATAGTAGATACAGTATGGGCGCAACCATCAATTATGAATTTGTCTACAAAATCATGAACATATATCTCCTCACAACTTATATTGATGAAACTAGATCCAGGGTTTTGCTCTCCATCTCTCGACATGTAGTACGAATCTAGCCATGCGAGTGAATGTCTCAAAGTCAAACATGGTATAAACCACTTGATTATTGTTCAATGATGTGACCTATTAACAAGAACGAGAGAAACCATCAATAATGACAATGGCTCTCAAGTTACTCTCAGTAAAATACATAGTGTTAAAAGATGATATGGTGTCAAACACTCATAGAATCATTCAATCGAATGCCAATGATAAGAACCTATCGTTGAAGGCGAGAAACCTACCATTAAGGCATGCAGGATTCAAGGTACTAAAGGTTTCTAGATAAAATTCATAGATAATGAGTTGATGTCAATAGGAAATGATCTCTCACACGAGGGCCTATGACACAAAACACAATGTCAAGTTTCGAAGAATAGAATAAAGGACTGACTTAAGGATGGATAACGCGACTGAACGTTAAAATTTGCAAAGGAATATGAACTGAGGTTTAATTTCTCTTGAACACATAGCGACATGACGATTGACTTGGCATCATTTAACTCAACGGTAGTACTAAAGCTAGTTAAATACTTTCAATGGGGTTCAATTAACTGTAAGACAAATGGATTTCCCAACTCGGACACAGGTGTGACGGAGTGTCGTGTTCAAGAGCAACCTATTGCCTTTATAATGAATGAAAAATGAATACCATTTTCCCAATTTTCCCCCACAGTACCTATTTAATTTTTTACAAGGTTGAGGAGGATAACATATGCTTATCATGTAAGCTCATCCTTCGGATGAGTCATCCGAAGCATTTTTAACAAATCCTAAGAAGGAGTGGTTTGGTCTCATTATGCTTGACAATTCCTATACTATTTGATTTTTAACGAGTCCAGTAAAGGGATAAATCAATGTCATTTTCATGTTTAAAGAGTTTAAAATATACACAAAAAGAAAACTCACTTAGTTATTTTACCTTAAAATTTTAACGAGCCTGAAGAAAGTAAAGGTCGGTGTTTTTCAGTTTTAGGGAGTCAAGAGAAAAACATAAGTAAACTTCGTCGTGTTCTTTTTCGTAAATTTAGTCCCTCAAGCTCGAAAAAGAATAAAAGAATGTAGAAGAGAACTCTATTGACCATAATTAGCCAGCGTATACCTTTTTCGTAAATAATCCAGTTCAGTCCATAAAAGGGGTAAACTTATACTGAGTGGACAGTTGTTCATTTACTCTTACGAGTTCGAACAATCAAGTGCTCAGCAATCTTTTCATGTTTTGAGAGTCTGAAAAGGGCTTAAAAGAGGACTCTAGGGTTTTGCTTTTTCATCATTTTCAAGAGCATGAAAACTAATAAAAGTCTGCTCACAATCAAAATAATTCATTTTTATGTTGTAATCTATTCTGCACATTAAACTCAATAAATTATCATAATTGCTCGATATTAGGGTAAAAAATACTAAAAATTTGACTTTTAAAAGGTCTCAAGCATAAAAAATAATATTTTAACACCCAAAACTTATAAAAGTTTGAAAAGTAATTTTATTTTTACCATTTGTTTTTTAACCAGTTTGGGAGCAGAAAAAAGGATTTTTAGCATTAAAATTTTGAGGTTGATTCCAAGCAAACCGGTGGACGAAATCACGAACCATTTACTCCAAGTAAGAGATCTCTTCAATATCTACATTTCCATCAATTTAAATTTCAATTTTAGGATTTCATTTAATTTTTTTGGGGGGTTTATGTTAAAAAAACCACCCTCGGGCCTGCGTGATTTCTCTTCATCAAGTACACGCTAGCTGGTAATTTTTGGCCTATTGAGCAACGCGATCTGCGCATTTTCTCTCCCGAGGAACTGCACAAATGCTGAAGGTTTTCAAAACGCGGAAATTCCACCCCAAAAAATGCAAAACTTGTTTCAAATGTTAAGTTGGCTCCTTTTAAATGCCTTTTTCGGGATATTTGACCATTCAAAAATGGAATGGAGGGAGACAGAACATGAGAACCAATATGCAACATCTTTGGATGATCCAGTCACTTTGTAGGCTTTGAGAAATTGTAGCCTCTACAAAATTGGATTATTCTGGGGATGAAAGCTCAGGTAGAGCTCATGACATGGTTGTTGGGAACCTAGGATGTCCAAGATCAGTGTTTCATGATCGAGGATAATTTTATCACCATTGATGTTGATGATATATACTTTTTGACTGGACTCTCCTATAGAGGGGTTGATATTTCCTTATCTAGACAAAGACCAGGTGGAGATACTATTCTTAGATACCTACGACAATATTGTGGGAATGCACAACTCAAGGATGGAAGGATTGATATTCAGACTATTGGGAACCTAGCCTTAAGGACCATAGATTTCACTTTTATCAGATGCAGACCATCATGGAATGTTGGGAGTCCATGGTCTTTAACTAGTGTGAGGAAGTGGTTGTAAATATGAAAGGACAACTGACCAGAGCTAAGAATGGTAGACTGAAGAATTTTGGTTATGGTGTCATTCTAATTTTTTTCCCTCTAGAGAGGATTCCACTCCGCAGGCCACAACAGATTTTTGTGGATGAAGGAGGGCCTTGAGATCCACAGATGTTGAGGTGGGTTTCTCTTATGGCTTGGCATGGAGGTAATGGTCTAGTGGTGAGATATGCTCTTGAGTTTTTTGTATGGTTGGGTCGATAGATCATCTTGATCGAGGATTTCCCATATGCAGGGATGACCGAGGTATCCCACTTCCAGCAAGAACATAGTGGGGTGACCTAGGTAAAAATTTCTCATTTTGATACTTTTTTTGAGTTTTTAATTTTTATGTGTTTTTTTTTTCAAGGCTAATTATTTTAAATGTGTATGTAGATGTGGGCCCAATTTGACCATCATGGGTACGACATTTTGACAGGCGGGGTGACCAGCCTATAGAAATTGCAGCACCAAATCCACATGTAGCAAACGCGTTAACCAAGCTGGAACATAACCTAGAGAAGTTTATTATAAATATCCTAGAGACTAGGACTAATGATTTGCCTCTTCGATACCATAGGCACGTGTTTGAGGTTCCAGGACCACTCAGGTGACTGTTACATAGGGCTTCTCATGCTATAGTCTGCTATCATATCATCATCATGCTTAGCTTCTTAGTCTTCTAGGTCTACATTTTGATTTGTGTATCAGCATATTCGGATAATAAAGGTCACGAGGCCTTATGTCCTTAGATGACATGTTTTTTGTATAACACGCTCTCACATACTTTATCTAATGGATACTACTACTTTTCATTTTAGTTTATCTTGTTCAATATATAGATGGATATTGTTTTTACTTACAAATTTTGTAAATGTCTATTTAACACGTGATATGCTAATGCATCAGTTAGTGTGTTTAAATTTCTTGGAATGTGTGATATTCAATGTAATCAAACTGCCTTTCCAAAAGACGGACCCATAAAAACATTCTTAACATTGATGAAATTATTAGCGTGTAAACATTATTTAAACGTAATACTATGAGTTGTGAATCTAACCTAACAATCAAACGTCGAATGCAAAATGAGATGGTGTCAGATAATAGTTCAATGATTGCACCAAGGCATATCCCATGAATATAAACTAACTCATCACTAGGTGAATAAATGACCCAAATTGCGCAATACAAGTTCTGAGTACTATGACTAGCGCCATCAGCAAAGCCAATGTAGTTTTGAGGGGACGTTGACATCTGAAAATCAAGTGTAAAACAAGATAAGAAGGAGAAGTAGTAGTGAGATATAAAAAAATGCTAAAACTATTGTACACGCCTATAAAATTATAATACAAGGAATGTACAAATCTCCACGAAATATTTTATGCATAATATCTCTTCAAGTAAATGCCATTTTTGGGCTTTCCCAAAGATACACCATCATAATCGACCCGCTCATAGGCTCCTTTAGCTAATAAACATTTTACAATGGAAAGGCCATGCCACATAGGCACGAATTTACCTGCACTTAATTTTTCATGTGCTTGATCATAGGCCAAGACTAGGTCACCTTCTGCATAAGAATGAGGATTTACATTTGATCAAATTGAGCTTTGACTCTTTTTTTTATGAGCCTCGTAAAAAACGCTCTTCCTCTGGAAAGGTAGCTGGTAATAACTTGATGGCTAGTTTCAAAGATGGAATTTCACATTCAATCAGTAAAACTGCCTCCAAACCATAAACAAGTTGGAATGGAATGAAACTCATAGATGTTTTCACATTAGTATGGTATGCCCACAAGGCTAAAAAAAGCATGGTATGCCAGTTTCCTTTATGGATACCAACTATCCATTTAATCATGTTTGTTAAAACTTTGTTAACATCTTCAACTTGACCATTTGTGTGTGGATAATAAGGTGTAGAGATATCATAGTGTAGGCCAAGTTGTGCAGATAGTTTAGTCATCATAAAATTGCAAAAATGGCTACCATGGTCCGTAACAATGGCCTGTGGGACACCGAACCAAGAAATCACATGATTGAAAATGAAAATTGTTGTAGTTTCGTCGTCTTCCTTATATGTAGGCATTGCCTTGGTCCATTTCGTAAAATAATCAACTACAAGGATAATATACCCATGCCCCACAACCAACTGAGGGTTACATCTGATGAAATCTATGCTCCATTTTGAAAAAGGATCGACATCTATAATAGGGTGAAGAGGAGCTAGAGGCGCTCACATTTTGCGATCATAAACTTGGCAATTATGACATTTTTTTACTACAATAATGCGATCTTTAAACATGCAAGGCCAAAAATAACCACTGCATAATATCTTTTGGGCAATATCATATCCAGACATATGACCACCACATGCTCTATAATAGCAATCATTTAGTGCTTTTTCATCCTCTTGAAGAGCTAAGCATCGTCGAAATATAGAGTCAACATCAAGATGATAAAGATAATCACCAACAATGTAATATTGCTGGGGTCGATAGTGGATGATGCGACGATTAGTTCGATATAAATCAAGCCTAAAATTTGGGTTTGAAGATATGTGATGATATCTCCATACCAAGGATCAGATGTACAGATCAGAAAGAGAGATTCATCTGCCAAAGAATCTTCTACCATTGTTTTTGCGTCAGTATAGGGAAAGTCATGTAATAATTCAGCAAAAACTAATGATTTCTTTGATTTAGATCTTTTGAATTCCAAATCAAACTCCTATAAAATGACTATCCATTTGGAGTATTTTCCCCCTAGAAATTGTTTGGTAAGAATATACATCATAGTATTGCAATTCGAAATGACTGTTGGTTTTTGCAAAAGTATATAGTGATGAAAACGTTGAACATCTAGAACAAATACCATTGCTAATTTCTCCACATGTGCATACTTGATCTCAGTTTCAGTGATATTTCAACTTAGGTAATAGATCACATGTTCATTGTTAGATTCATCTTCTTATACTAATACCATGCCAATGGTGGTATCTGACACAGCTAGATATAGAAATTAATCCCAATGATAACTAGGCGGACGCAATAATAGTGCATGGGTCAACACGTATTTCAATGCATCAAAATATTTTTTAACAAGGTCATCCCAAATGAAAGGAATGCCCTTTTTTAATTGTTGGCATAGTTAGGTATGAATCTACGTAAAAAAAAATCTTTCCCCTATAAACTTTGGAATTGAAAAAGACTAGAAGGAGCAGGAAAGTTTAGAATTGCCTCTACCTTAAGAAGATCAACATGAATTCCTTCTTTTGAAACAACAAATCCTAGAAGCTGAATGGATTGTACACAAAAATCACATTTGTGTGGATTCAAACAAATATTATAGTTCCTACATCTAATGAAAATTACTTTTAAATGGGATGGATGATCCTGTCATTTCCGTGAGTGAGCTGGTAGGTCATCTAGGTAGGGATGGACAATGTGTTTGATATCATGAAATGCATAAGACATTGCTCTTTGAAAAGTTGTGCCATCATTCTTCAAGACAAATGGGAGTTTACGATAAGCAAAAGTTCTCCACGGGTAAATTAATCCAGTCTTATGTTGATCAGCAAGGAGTATGTTTATTTGGTTGTAACCAAAAAGTCCATCCATGGAAGAGAAAATCTTGTTTCTGGCACAATCCAATTTGATCGATATACGGGGTTGGGTAATTGTCTTTTGGTCAATATTTGTCAATGTCCCTATAATCGACGATACTCAATTAGTTCCTTGTTTCTTATTAACTGGTACAATATTTGATACCCATTCAGTCAAAGGAACAGGGTAAATAAATATTGGTTTTAATATTTTTTCAACTTCAACTTATATAGAAACATCTTTTCATGGATGCAACGGAAACAATTTTTGTCTAACAAGTTTGGCATTTAGATAGGCCTTAATTTCATGCACTACAATAATAAGATTGATTCCTGGCATTTCTTCATAAGACTAGGAAAAAATGTCACGAAATTCCTGGAATAGACCTTGATATGTTTGAATTTCTTTAAAAGAACAAGAAGCTCCTATATGAATATTCTCAGTAATTCCTAGTTTCACTTAGATTTTTATTGGCACAGTTGCCGATATTTTTTCTAAATTTTTTTCAGATTCAAAATGAAGGATAGACATCAGGCATTTGGGATTATTCACAATCTCAAGTGAAAACATAGACAAAAAATTATTCTCAACTTTGTCAAGGTAGGGTAAGAAATATGAGCGATGATGGTAATGTTCCCATCGCATTTCATCCAAATTCATTACCTACATAATGCCTTCACCAATTATAAACTCTTTATCAAAAGGATCAAGTATTGATATTGGTTCTAAACGTGACAAATGAGAATCATCATCGATGATCGTATTCACTCGATAATTTTCAGATGGTGATGGGTTGGAAAATGATTGAATTGCCTCATAATCCAATTCAAAAGGACTAAGAGGCATCTGATTGACATACAAGCCTAGTTCTAACCCTTAAGGCACTTTCTAAGGATCTAAAGATAAAAAGTGCTTGATGTAATCATATATAGCTAGGAAACATTATATGGATGATTTGGTGGAGGGAATGTGAAATTTTTCATAAGAGATGAGTCTTTAAGAAGACAAACACCAACATCTTCATATGTAGTAATCGATTTTCCAACAAAGGGAATGCTACCATTAGAGTTAGTGTAGAAATTTTGACTGTAGATTAACCTGATAATGCAATATAACTAAATAAAAATACTTTAATCTACTTCTACAATCAATTTTGCAGAATCTTAAAAATATTTGAGCAAGACCAACCTGAACATATATAACTAGAAGAAGAATCAATGCACATAAAACACAGAAGAATACTCAAGGGAAAGCCCCAGCTAAAAACCCCACTATCTAAATTATCATACAAGTAGAAATATATCAACCCCACTATCTGTATTACATACAAGTGGAAATATATTAGGATTATACAAAGCCTTAGCTCTCACAGCTATCCAGCTCTCAGTAAAATCCCTCACAGATGCTCATAGACAAAATAGATTGCTCATAAGCCTTCTCCTCTGCCCTCCAAGCTCCTATTTCCTTGTGTTGTTTCTCCTGGGTGATCCAGTTGTTACCAAGAGTAACACTGATCTCACACCCTGTAAAACTATGCAATACTCAAGGAATGAATTCCTTCTGCATGCATGAGTTTTATTTATGGGAAAACTCATGCAACTGATAGTACATTGTCCCTGTCTTTAATCTCAACTAGGTATTTCTCATAATAGACATGCATGAGTTACTGATGAGAGAATCTTCAGTTATCTGGAGCACACTAGTTGAATGCATGCATGAATTAACTAACTGAACTCACAATTCGTTCCTAAAATAGTTTGGAACAAATTTAACCGAACTTAACTTAGTAAACTGAGCTAACTAATTACAACTCAAAAATAACTCAATATTATCTCCTTAATTTAAGGGATAACTATTGCATGACTTCAGAAAGACTTCTAGCTTGAATTCCTCCAACTAATTAACTCAAGGTGAATTAATTAATTATATTTCAAGTAGTTGATGAGACTAAATTTGAATTTTAATTCAAGGACAAATTAAAATTGCAATATTCTTGTTGCCACATTTCAACACTCCCTCTCAACAAGAAAGGGATTATCTTCCACCCCGATCCTTTCTCTATGGAACTTGAATTTAGACTTTGCCAATGCCTTTGTCTAAATGTCAGCATCTTGCTCCTTGGTCGAAATATACTGCAACAACATGATCCTCTTCGCTACACAGTCTCTGAGATGATGATATCGGGTGTCGATGTGCTTGGACCTATCATCAAATACTAGATTCTCAAAGAATTTGATACAACTCTGATTATCACAATAGATCACAGTTGGATCCATCCTCTGATTAAATAGACCAACTAGAATTTTCCACATCCAAATGGCCTCACATGCTGCCTGACTTGCAGCTATGTATTTAGCCTCTTCCGAGCTGAGTGCAACCGAATTCTATTTCCAGCTGTACCAAGAAATTGCAGCTAACCCAAGGTTGAAAATCCCTCCTGATGTGCTCTTCCGATCTAATGAACTCTCTGCCCAATCTGCATTAGTGAAGCCCCATAACTTCACTCCCTCTGTCCATCTGTACCATAATCCATACTAAGATGTGCCTCTGAGGTATCTCAATACATGATTTGTTGCCTTCCAAAACATCTTGATAGGTTGAACCATTGCTTGACTTAGTTGGTTCACCGCATAGCACAAATCTGGTCATGTGTTCACTAAGTACATTAGTGAACTCACAAGCTGCCTGTACACAGTAGCCTCTACTACTTCTCCTGAAGTAGCATCCTTCTTCCTCCAATTACCTACTAGAGGAGTCTGCATGGGCTTGTACTTCTCCATGTGGAATCTCCTGAGTATCTCGTTGGCATACTTTCCCTGAGACACAAACAACTCCCCATCCTTATGCCATACTTCCATGCCAAGGAAGTAATGCATGAGACCCATGTCTTTCATCTCGAATTCTCTTGCAAGGTTCTCCTTGAAAGACATGATCAACTTATCATCACCTGTCAATATGAGATCATCAACATAAAGTACAATGATCAACTGCTTACCTTTCACCATGATGTGGTACAAGTTCGCATCCACTTCACTCTTTGTGAAGCCCAACCCAGTGAAGTAGTTGTCTATCCTAGTGTACCAAGCACGAGGTGCTTGATTCAGCCCATACAAATCTCTCTTGAGTCGGCACACATGTGACTCATGATCGATTTTCTCAAAACATTCCGGCTGCTCTATGTACACCTCTTCCTTAATCTTGCCATTAAGGAATGCAGTCTTCACATCCATCTAACGGATCTTCCAACCCATCTGTGCTGATAGTGCCAACATTGATATGATAGATGAGTACCTTAATATAGGAGCAAATTATCATCATAGTCAATCCCCTCGAGCTGTGAGAAGCCATGGGCAACAAATATTGTTTTATGCTTCTCCACACTACCATCCGCAGCTTTCTTTACCTTGTAAAGCCAACTGGAACTCACAACTGAATTGTTCTCCAGTCTTGGAACCACATCCCAAACAATGTTATGAACTATGGAGTCATTCTCCTCCACCATAGCATCAACCCAAATCGGCTACTGCACTGCTTCCTCAAATAAATATGGCTCGATCTCAACACATTCCTCAACAAGGGCCTTGTATCCAGTGTACCTCTCAGGTGACATCCTCTATCTGCAGTGAGAAGATGGTTCTCCCACATTCTCTCTCACATCCGACAACAATATATCAACTTCTCTTGTGCACTTCCATCCATCTCTAGAAGACGCTACTTGAGTGGATGTCTCCACTCTTGGATCCTCTGCAAGTGGCTACTTTGCATCAGTCTAAGGCTCCTTCTCCTTAGGAACCAACAGTTCCTCCACAGCCTATAGTTGGAGCTCCCTCTCAAGGGAAACTCGCATGGCCTTCTGCTCATCAAACTTGAGATCTCTGCGAACCACTGTCCTCTGACTGGTAGGCAAATATACCTGATAGTTGTGGGGTGTATCAATGTACCCCACAAGTATCCCCAACTCTGTTGTTGGCTCAAGCTTCTTCCATGCATCCTTTGTCACATGGCAATATATCGATGAGCCAGAGATCCTGAAGTGACCCACATTTGGTCTCTTACCAATGAAGGCTTCCTCTAGTGTCTTCATCCCAAGAATGCGATTCGAACTTCTATTCTGCAAATAGACCATTGTGTTTCATGCCTCAGCCCACAAATGAAGTGGTAGGCCTTGGTCATGCAGCATCGCATGCGCTACCCCTACAATAGTTATGTTCTTCCTCTCGGCCACCCCATTCTGTTGTGGGTTATGAGGTGTTTTCAACTCTCGTTTAATTCCTTCCACTACACATAAGTTCTTAAACCCTTGGGAGACATATTCTCCATCGTTTTCGCTTCTCAAAGCCTTGATCTTCTTCCCTAATTATTTCTCGACCAAAGCTTTGAACTCACAAAACTTTGAGAAGGTTTGGTCCTTCTTCTACATGAAATAAATCCAGCATTTACGAGAATAATCATCAATGAAAATCACATAATACATTTGCTTCATTGTTGATGCCATCAAGAATGGTCCACACACATTAGTATGAACTCGCTTTAAGATTGCTTCTGCTTGACTGTCTCGATCATGAAAGGAAGACTTGGCGTACTTTCCTGGAGTACAACCTTTGCATGTGTCAACTTGCTCAAGTTTAGCTTTGGGAAGTCCTGTAGATTTATGTTGCATTATCTTCAAGACCCCATGATGTAAATGGCCCAACCACCTATGCCACAACTCACAAATGTCTTGGCTTTGCACCAATTCTGCTTTCGAACTCAATGATGCACAATCATCTACCTCTAGTTTATAGATATTCTTCACCTGAATCTCAATCCCCTTTGTCTAACTCGTGGAAATGTGTCTCAAGAACGCCTTTTCTTTACTGAAAAAAAAAACATCGTAGCCTTTTTCCTCCAACATTGTGACCAATACCAATTTCTTCTTTAGTCTAGGTGCATACTTCACAATTTTCAAGGTGAGAGGAGCTCCATGCTCCCTCTGAAAAGCAACTGTGCCCACTCCTGAAACATTGTACTTTCTGTCGTCACCCATCTCTATGCACATCTTGAGTTCTTTCTCCTCCAAGATCATGTGGAATGAGGCTTCATTGTCAAGATACCAAAGACAAACCACCATAGATGACACCATGCATGTGATGAGGGTAAAGTCCATTTCGAACTGAGAGGCTAATGCCTCACCTTCCGATCCTTTCAAAGATCCCTTCTTGAACTTCTTAGATGGGCAATTAGTCGCATAATGTCCCATCTCGTTACAATTAAAGCATCTCACTTTAGACTTGTCAACCTTCTTCCCTCCATGAGAATAATTCGATTTGGAATGGGAAGCCTTCCCCTTCCCTTTCCTTGCCTTACTTGCTAAGGCTAGATTTTCTTCATCATCATTCTTTGATGAAGAACCATCTTGTGTGCTCCTCTTGATCTCCTCATTCATCATATCTAACCATAGTCGTTCCCAATCCGGCAATTTCTCCCTTCCATTTACAGAGTCCTGGTAGCTATTCCAGTTCTTTGGAAGGCCAAGGAGAATGAGGCTTACCATATTATCATTGGAAGTAGTTATTCTCACATTGCTAAGCTCATCTTTGTAGGTGGTGAGCTTGTTCAGATATGTGGAAATAGTATCGCCCTTCTCCATCTTGATTCTTTAAAGATTATCCTTGAGCACCAATTTCCTTTGGTCGCTATTGTTCTGGTAGAGGTCCTTCAATGTATTCCACATTGAAAATGGAGTATCCTTCTCATGGAGACTTGAGACAATATGGTCTCGAACTCCCTCAAGGATGATCTGTCTCCCCTTCGCCACACACTTCTTCCACTCAGCCAACTCTTGTGCATTAGTTGAAGTTGGCTTTTGGATTTCTTGATCAATGAATTCCTTCAAGCCATTGTCTTCTAATACAACCTCCATGTGATCTTTCCGTGCTATGCAATTAGAGATACCATCCAAGGCATACTCAAGTCTCAATCCATTGAACACCATTGGCCAACCTTGAAGTATGATAAGAATTCGATTTTGCACTTGCAACCCTGAACTTCAAACTTCGAATTTTATTCTCAGTATATTGTTCACAACTCTCATAACATTTTCTCTAATACCATGTAGAAATTCTGACTGTATATTAACCTGATAATGCAATATAACTAAATAAAAATACTTTAATCTACTTCTACAATCAATTTTGCGGAAGCTTAAAAATATTTGAGCAAGATCAAGCTGAACACATATAACCAGAAGAATAATCAATGCACATGAAACACAGAAGAATAGTCATGGGAAAGCCTCAACTAAAAACCCCACTATCTGTATTATCATACAAGTGGAAATATATCAGGTTTACACAAAGCCTTAGCTCTCACACCTAGCCATCTCTCAGTACAATCCCTCACAGATGCTCACAGACAAAATAGACTGCTCATAAGCCTTCTCCTCTACCCTCCATGCTCTTATTTCATTGTGTTGTTTCTCTTGGGTGACCCAGTTGTTACCAAGTGTAACACTGATCACTCGCACTAATCTCACACCCTATAAAACTACGCAATACTCAAGGAATGAATTCCTTCTGCATGCATGAGTTTTGTTTATAGGAAAACTCATGCAACTGATAGTACATTATCCCTATCCTTAATCTCAACTAGGCCTTTCTAAAAATAGACATGCATGAGTTACTAATGAGAGAATATTCAGTTATCTGAAGTATGTTTAAAATGCAACAAGATGATGGAGCTTAATGAAAAGAAGTCGCCTTCACTAAGTGGTCCTGCAGGCTATTTTTGGCGCAAAAGTCTATTTTTAGACTATGTCTATTTTTAGACATATGGATCATGGTCTATGAGTTACAGGATGCTATTTGTGGATGATTGGTCATGTTGGTAAAAATAGGTGGATCTCTATTTTTAGACATATGGGCGGAGTCTATTTTTAGACTGCCAGTCAAAAAATAGAACAGTCAAATATTATTAGCTC
>APFE030094666.1:0-12919 GCA_000404065.3 Pinus taeda
CATCTCTTGCAGCCCCTCCCCCTCCTCCTCCTCCTCCACCACCATCCCCTCCTCCACCCCTCCCTTCTCCTCCACAACCTTCTTAGCCTCCACCTCCCCCACCTTCTCCTCTACCACTCCTCCTTCTCCACCGCTGCTTCCTCCCCCTCCTCCTCCTTCGCCACCTGTTACTCCTCCATCTATGCCACCTCGTCCTCATCCTCGTCCTCATCCTCCATCTCCACCTCCATCTCCTCCTCCTCCACCTCTTCCTTCTATTCCACCTCCACCTCCACCTCCTCTTCCGTCACCATGACCACCTCCTCTGCCTATGCCTCCACCGCCACTCCGAGAACCACCTCCTCCTACTCCTCCACTACCACCACTACCTCCTCCTCCATCGCCACTTCCTTCTGCACCTCCACCTCTGCCCCCTCCTCCTCCACCTGCTTCATCACCGGTGCCTCCACCTCCTCAGCCACCTCGATCTCTCCTCCTCCTCCTCCACCTACTCCGCAAGTACACCTCCTTCTCCTATAACTCCACCTCCTCCTCCCACTCTTCCTCCCCATCCCCTCCTAAATAAACATAAAAAAAATATCATTTCATTCTCTTTACTTATAATATCAATTGATTTTCACATTTATTTACAATAATAATTTTGATGTCAATATATACATAATATTCTAACAAATAATATATATATATAATATATATATAATTGTAATATAAATAATTAATTATGAAAAAAACAATTTAATTAATACAATTTTATACTCAATATTTATTCTTAATAAACATAACTATTTTTAAAATCAACTTATAAAATTATATAAATCCTTTAAAAAAATAATATAAACAAAATGCACAATTACCATAGACAAATTCTGCAAACCCCAAATATAAATAACCTACAGCACAATGAAACTTCAAAATACATCCATTAGTCATAACGATAAGCCTAAATACAATGGAATACCTTCACGCATATTCTATGGATTAATGTGGTCTCAAATGGAATAACAAATATCTTCTTGTCATTGGACCAAATAAAATTAAAGTGGCCGAAACACAATATTACCAAAACAACACTATGCCTTCATAACCTTAGCCGCTAAGATGTATGCCTTCATAACCTAACACTTGTGTATCACTAGTAAAACTAACACATAAAGAAAGGTTGTAGAACCTATAACATCAAATAAGTTTCATAAAACTAAGTTAAAATAGGCTTCATTACTAGTAATAAATGCATAAAATACTCTCATATAAAAGTAACAAAAATAAATTATTAAAATTAAATTCGAAGAATATTCTTCTCAAAGAAAATTTTGATTGAAGTGGTCATCATTTAACCATTGCTTTTTCCAATGAGTCTGAAAAGACCAGGAGTCCTCTACTCAAGTGGAGGAATTGCGTTTTTCAATGAAGGGAAACTCTAGTAGCCTGAAAAAGCCAGGATGAAAATTTCGTCTAGTTTTGATTGTCATGTTGGTTTCTCATTGAGGGTCTCTTAGGTATGCACATCCTTTCCCTTATCATAGGATGGTGTCTTAAAGGAATTCATGAAGAATTTATATGTAAAAATAGTGGCATGGTGACAATGAAGATTCTAGTTGTGTACACAAAGCTTTCACTTTCTTCCTGTGGAACTGCACTGCAAAAATTGTCTTTCTTTTTTAGAAAATGTCCTCACTATAGTTCTACAAGTTGGCTAAACTTACCTCAATTGGATGCTTTCTCGAAGTAGTAACTCAACAATCGACCTACTAATATTAATGTAGAACATTTGAATACACTTATTTGGTGGAACTTGGAAAAGAATGAGAAAATAGGTAATTAGATACCATAATTAGTTATCCAAACTTGAGGTCGCTTGATATCTGAGATTGATAACTGGAGAGTACTCAAAGATTAGTCCAAACTGCCAATGAAAGACTCATTTTCTAAAATACCCCATGTAAAATTGTCGTTAGGTAATATCTTAAATAGAAAATGTGAATACCGTAAAATTTTCAAGATATTATTTTAAGACTTCTTTCAATAGTGAAAAAGACACAAAACATATACTACAGTGAAATGTCCATTATGGAGCCTCCTTCTTACGTCTTGGCTCTAGTTTCTTCCATATCCTTGCATCAATTCGAACTAAACAAATAATTGTTAAAATAGCCTTCGAGACAAATGAGAGGTGGTATACTGCAACTTTAAGATTTTGAATTTAAATTTAAAACTCAAAAAACTATCCCATCGCATTTGATAATTAAACTACCTTATCAAAGCACCATATCACTTAATCAACCATTTTAAAACTATAGTGGTGATCCTAACAAATATTACTTCAGAATAAGGGTTTGACAGAAAATGGATGACCAAAATATGGGAGGAAGAGGATACTGGAAAAGTGGCAAGATTATCAATATCATACATGCATACATCCGGATAACATAATTTTAAGGACTCTTCATCCTGGTGGATAATTCTCATCGTTCTCCCACTGGTCATCGTTAAATAATGGATACATTGAAATGATATATTTTGGAATCAATTCAAGAAAAACTATGACCTCAATAACTCTATCCAATAGGAACTCTAACCCATACTAACTATAACCAATGAAAACTATTACCACAGTTACTCTAGACGATAGGAAATCTAATCAATGAATCAATATGATGATTATAGGTCATTGGTCATAATAGTTATCTAGTCAATAAATGTCTTATAACTATGACTAATAAACAATGATTATAGTTATTGTGAGTCAATGTTCCTAGCTAACAAAGGAATTATTCCCTAGAACTATGACTGAAAAAAAGCTCTTAGTTTAATTTCATAGTCAAGGCTCCCACATCATAATTCTTGTGGTCACGATTCTTGTAAAATGAATTAAAAGTTCCTAATTTAGAAGGGAACGATGAACAAAAAAGGAATGATTCCTAAGGTCACAGTTCATGAGGGTCAAACTTCTCGAGGTCATAGTTATTATGTGCCATAGCTCGTAAGGGTTAAAGTTCTCAAGTTCATAGTTCTTGTATGTCATAGTTACTATGGTGATATTTATCATGGGTCGTATTTTCCATTGGTTAGAGATTCCAATGATAAGAAAGCTGATAAAATTTCTTCAATTGGAGTCGATCAAGTTCTTATTTGAAAATGAGAGACAGAGGAAAATATAAATATAGGGAGAGAGAGAGAGAGAGAGACTAGAAATTGTGTAAATATAAATAGAGAGATAGACAATGTTTGGAATAAATTAGTCATAGTGGTATAAATTAAAATTACATCCATACAATTCTGTTCCATCAAATTCTACAATACTAGGGTTTTCAAATTCCATAAAAGTAGGGTTTTCAAATTGCACAAAATTAAGGTCTTCAAATTTCACTTCAATATACATTGAGAAACATTGCCAATCTGTTAAGCAAGGTAAATATGGGTTGTTTACTTACATTGCCTAATTATGCACTCAGATTTGAAATCACTATATTGGAGTTTTCACACTCCACATTGATATGGTTTTGAAATTCCACAAAGCTAGGGTTGTCATAATGCATAAAGTTAAGGTTTTCAAATCGCCTAATGATATCTCCTAATAATGCATACACTTTTGAACCATGCTAAGAAGGTAGCCTAGTTTGGGTCTTACAAACCTAGACAACTAGGACCATGTGTGAATTCATAAGGACATGCACATGTTCTTGTGGGCATGTTTTCGCCCCATTTTCACTTCTGGGGTCATCATTCTTGTGCAAGTTCCCTTAGTTTATTCTCACTAGTTTTTTCAATTATGTTAGGTGTTTTCTCATTAGTCTACATAGTTTATTTCTTTTTCCACATATGAAGTCATTACCACACATATTTGATTCCACAATCATTTGCCACATGCTTATTTAGGATATACAAGTAGAGTGCTAAGTTATTTCATCATTTCTATTCCCTAATTACAAAAGCCTCCATCATGTTCTCGATGATTTCTTACACTTGTTTGAGAAACATTCACATATTTAACTTTATGTATCCATTTATTACTCTTTTATGTTCACATCATCATTCTAGATTGATCATGGTTTTGAGTGCTACAATAGGTTGTCATCATTCATTTATTAAAACCCCAATTTATTTATACTTATTTTTCTATCTTCTCATAGGTTTTGTATTCTTTGAGGGGTAAGTTTCTTCCAATTTTGACTTCATTCATATGTAATTTAGGGAATTGTGATACTATTTCTCATCTATAATTTCTCTTCATTCATAATCAATTATTATACTGTTCATTATCTATCTTAATTCTTTGCGAGTGGAAGAAGTACATGAATGAGCTTGTAGGGTCTTTTTTATCAATGGGTCTGAGTTTGGAAAATTTGGGAATGAAATCTTCTAGAGACATTTTGAGGCATTAAACACTTTTTTTTGGGTAAAAAAAACTATCTCTTGTGCGAGACCATCCAGTAGTAGAAGTTTATATGCAAAATTTATGCCTCTTACAAGTTGACCTACCATACTGACTACCATGGTGCAAGTCGATGTCACATTAATCCTTGTTACTCATGCATATTGTGCTAGCCATGTATGGAATTTCAAAAAGACTTTAGAATGTCCAAAATTGTAACTCTAATTGAGGGCTAAGGGATTCAATCCTTTCACATAGTTAGATATTAGTTTACATTACATTCTAGGCCACTAGGAGGGGTAGGGATTCCATTTCATGCTATTATATTTTCTTCCATTTTTGAGCAAAGGAATTAGGAGTGGGATGTTAGAGAGAAAATAAAGGGGATTAAGATTTTGTAGAAACTTTACAAGGCATAGGTCTTAGGAAAATCTATAGAGACTATTTCTTTCTTTGTATCTACACATTTTTCCATGTTAGAGAGTAGAGATCAAAGAAACCTCACCTTCTAGCTAGGTTTCTCCCGTAACGGTTTCCCAAAGAAAAAATTGTGCCTAATTTGGTTAGTGTATGTATGTATTTTCAGTTTATATTGCATGCATTTCAACTAATTTATATTTATGCATACAAACAAACAATAAATAATACGAGATCTAAAACAAATTAAAATTCACATTAAAAATTTCAATATTTTATCATATCTATTATGATGAATTGTTCCAATGGAATAACCGTGAAAGTTTACTGATCATCTTCACATCTTGCATGAACCACTAGTGCCTTCTTTACTACCATATGTTACCATGACCAATTTAACATATTATCTGATTGTATGTTACTTTATATTTGAGGTTATCTTCTTAATGTCCATGGTTAGGCTTTTATTTCCATTATTCCCATCTTCAAACTGCAACATCCTCAAAGAAAGACAATCCAATAACCATTAATTAGGAGTAAGGCTGAACAATTATCTTGAATTCATTTTGTATTTGAACCCATCATTCATATCAACTGGAATTGCGTTTTCAAACTATGCCATGATCACTAGGTTGTTACTTTCATTAATAGTATAAAAATATTTTATTACGAGGAGTATAAAAGACAATCAATACATAAAATATTTATAAAAAAAAATTCCCCACACATTACAACTATTTATTGGTCACATCTATATTCCATTGCCCTTGTAACACTAAATAAAGGTTCCAAATTCCTTTATCCTCCCTTAGTTGACTCTATAAACCTCATTATATCTAAAATCTAATAATAAACCTTTATATTCACAGTAAAGTTACTCATATTCATGAAGTCATATAACTTCAATTTAATTTTATTTTTTGAATGGTTATGCACATTTATCAATTACCAAATTATCCTCATTATAACTTAGTCCACAATAGTACAATTATTATTTATACAAAAATACAAATCGCAGTAAAAATAAATGTAAAAGTATTTCCCAAAAATTTCATATGAAAATATTAACTTCTTATATATTAATTTCTTACATGTTCTACTTTTTTGAACTTGTTATAGAATATTTGAATTCATAAAACTTGTGGAATGTGCATTTCTCTAACTTTAAAATGTTGTTTTTAAACCATTTCACTAAATCATATCCTTAACAAATATCATATAAAGACATTAAAAATTAAATAAAAATAGAAATAAAATAAATCTCATACAAAAATATATTAGTTATAAGTAATTTTGTTTCCTCATTTAATTTTGTTTCAATATTTTATTTAATCACTATATATGTAGGAGTTAGATGTTAGATGTTAGATGTTAGACATATTCAATTTTCTTATATAGTAAGTTTGTTTTTATTAATAAAATTATGAACATTTTTTTAGATAAACCATATAAAGCATCGAGGGGGATAAAATCTCTTGAGGTGTAAACATTTTTTTACTGCAAAACTTGAGTAAAGGTTCTCACCTCAAGATATTTGATCCATCTTGGCCCTTTATAGATCCAAGGTTAAGATGGATCAAGGCTAATTATATAATATCTAAATTTGTATCTATGTGTCTCTTTCTTATTCTCTCTCTTTATCTCACCCCAAAAATATAAACACTCTCTCTCCATATCTATCTATCTCTCTCTCACTCCCTCTTCCCCTTCTCCACCCCCTCTTTCCTCCCTCTCTTCCCCCCCCAACTCTCCTCTCTCCCTGACTCTCTCCTCATCCCTCCCTTATCACTCCCTCTCCCTCTCTCCACATTTCTCCCTCTATTCCTTTCTTCTTTCCTCCCTCTCTCTCCCTCTCTAACTCTCCATCTCTGTATTGAGTCCTATCTCTCTCCCTTTCTCTCTCACCCACCCTCCCCCTTCCCCTCCCATCACCCTCTCCCTCTCTCTTGCCTCTAAATTTGTCACTATCTCCCTCCCTCTCTCCTTCTCTCTCTCCCCCCCCACCTATGTGTCTCCCTATCTCACTCTTCTCCTTCTCTCCCTATATCTCTCCTCTCATATTCTTTCTCTTCTCTCCTCTCCTCTCTCCCTCACTCTCTCTCAACCTTTATTTCTCTATGTATTTGTTCCTTCCTCCCACTCTCTCCCCCTCCAATTCCGTAAATATGTCTCTCACTCTTTCCGTATCTCTCCCCTCATCTCTCTCTTTCTTCCTCTCTCTCCCGTCATTTATAATTGTTGATAATTAAATAAAAAAATTGGAATACATATTCCGAAATAGCTATGCATATTGGCATAACTATTAAATAATGACATTAAAATTATGAAGCCATTAATTCCAGAAATAAACACATCTATTGAATAATTATTATAATAATTATTTTTAATAAAGTTATAATTGAGTTATTTATAATTTTTTTAAATTTTAGCAAACTCAAGATATTATTGATGTTAGTAATTATTTTGATTTACTTATTATGGATATAAAACTTATAAGGACTTAAGTTTAAAATAAGTTATAGGTTAGTTTAGTTTAGATTCTTATTATGAATTTATGCTTACTGACCAACTATTTCATTTATATTCGTCTCCGCTTTCATAAATAGTAAAAAGAAGTAAAATGTATAAGCTAATATATATTACATTTAAAATATATGGAAATATTCGTAACCACACAGATTTCTCTCACTTGTGCCATGGGTATTCCTATTCTATAGATAGGTCTTTTTACTAATACCTGGCCAATATCATGGCTTATCAATTCTCCATACCCAAAAAAAACATCATTCACTTCATAATATTTCACTTAGTCATATTCCATTTAAAAAAAATAATAATCAATTTAGTTAAAATGGAAAAATGACACAACTACTTTCAAGATAAGTCTCAGTCTTTAATTTGTGTATACTACTATAAATATTCTAAAATATTTAGCACATGTTAAATATTCTACTATCCACTTAATAATTATTGATAACTAAATTAAAATGCAAGAAACTCCATTCCAAAATAAGCACACATATCCATAATTTATTCAATTTTTTAACTATAAACGAGTATTTTAATAATAATACTATAAATTAAAATAATAATAAATTTTCAAAATGAATAAATACCATAATAATAAATTTTAAGCATCAATATATTTATAGAATGCAAAATCATATTTAATATAAATAATAGTTACATAAAAAATTCCCATATAATAATAATAGTTAATATTTATTTATATTGAATCAACATTAAAATTTTAATTTTATAAAACCAAAATTATTATAAGTATAAATTTTAAAATTGCAAATACACATTCAATTTATTAGGAAAAATAAAACTAATTTAAATTAAAAATTATTTTTAAACTAATAATATAATATTATATTAAATTTTTTTGTTATATAATACTTTTTTTATTCTTTTACGATAAAAATGTCTAAAAGATAAACCATAATATTTATATAACATTATAAATAAAACAAAATTCTCAACCTTCTTAATAAAAATGCAAATTAAAATTTTAAATATATTAAAATTTATATAACTTTTAAAATTTAAACAATATTTCAAAAATAATTTTCATTTAAATTAAATATAATATAATAATTTTCATTTAAATTTAAACGAAACGTTGGGAGATGACCATATTTTATGTTTCTGGATGAGCATTTGTCAGAGATGTCATTGATTTCTATCAACTCTGGACTCTACAGTGGATAGAGTCTGCCTGCTACCTTCTTGTTCCCGTACCACGTGAAAGTTACGGGCAAGGTTTCCGGCGGTGAAAGTTTCCGATCACAAATAATTTCTGACATTAGTCTATGTAAACGGAGGTCGAGAGGTGGGCCTGATCGAACCTACAATCGAGATAAGGGTTGCCCGGATATATATACTTTCCATGTCTTTTTTGGTTTCTGCCTTTTAAACGTTTCCATCGACTCCCAATTTTCATAATTTCCATAATATATCACGCCCAATTTTCATAATTTCCATAATATATAACGCCATTATCAGAGTGTCATTATTAGAGCCCAATTTTCATAATTTCCATAATATATAACGCCATTAGCCATTATCAGAGTGTCATTATTAGAGTGATAGATTGTTTTTTTTTAATATAACAAACTCCACGATCACGTACGTTTTTGTTGTACACTCACCCATAAATACTGGAGTGTAATAAACTTCATGATCAGGTTTCTGTTGTACACGCGCCCATACATACTGGAGTGTAATATGCTGTTTTTGTTAGATAATATAACGAAGGTGAACCGTACCGTACATTGACAGAGTGTAATATATCGCTTTCTTGTCAGATTTTATAACAAACTACACGCGCCCGCGCCCGGCATAAATCCGTTTGAAGGTTCTATAAACACTAGGATTGACATATAACGAACGCGAACGAACCCGGCATCGTCAGAGAAGAATATACCGTTTCTTGTCAGAGTTTATAACAAACTATAAGCGGCATAAATTAGTTTGAAGATTCAATGAACATTAAACGAACCTGACATTGTCAGAGAAGAATATACCGTTTCTGGTCAGAGTTTATAACACTACTTGGCATAAATTCGTTTGAATGTTAAATGAACATTAATTGGCATAAATTCGTTTGAATGTTGGATGAACTCAAGCACCGACTAGTAGCATTAATTGTAAATGTCACACGCACCAACTAATTACGCATCTGCGCTTAATCCTTTGACTTCTTACAATATAATGGACCAAAGATGTTGGTATAACGTGTTGTATAAAATTTTTGACTTGTTACAATACTCGTAAGGCTTCTCGGGTGATATAAATCTTTTGACATGTCACAACTATTCATGTGCACACTAAATTCTTCTATGTGATTCGTCTTTCGTAAGTGACAAGTTTGACAAGCTTTCCAATAAGACAATCTTCACGTATTACACGTATTACAGGTATAGGTAGGGTTGTTTAATATTTCAATTTTTTTTTTTAAAGCACGGAGACCAGTCCCCAAGGCTTTGGAAGGAGGCTAAGCAATAAAGAATATGACTATGATGGTAGGGAATATAATGTTTGAAATGAATTTTTATTATTTATGAGTTTTAGCATGTGATGTTGATATAATGTTGTTGGAGATTATTTATGGAACTTTTTTATAAGACACCAATTATATTAGCTTTTTAAGGCAAGTTGCAGGTATTTAAATTTGAAAATTGTTTTCTTATTTTCTACAATTGCTTCACATTCTTCTTGAAAGTGCAAAAAAGCAAAAATAGTCATCTAAATGTTAAATTTAGCAAATATTAATTACATTATTGAAATTTAAAAGAAACAAAAAGACAAGAGCAATATTTAGAAAGAAGAAAATAATTTATATTCTTGAATATATATATAAGCTCTAAACCCAATCCTTTTCTTGAATATAAGAAGTATTAATTAGATTTTTGAAACACAAAAACTTAACACCTAAATTTAGAAAGGATAATTCTAATTGCAATTTGGAATGTTCCAAAAAGTAAAATTTAAAAGAAATTAAATTTAAAAAAGCTAAAATGATTCTGAAAAAAAAAAAATGTTAAAAAATTGTTGGTAAAATAAGAAAATACGTGAATTTCTTTCATGAAAGTGCATAGAAAATGCACAAAGTTAATGTGTAAATTTAAGAGTTGAATCTCTATATAGCGGCCCAAGCCATGAACGTTCTCTGAAACATTATCTACACAACATCTCAATGACATCTCCAATAATGAGAATGAATTTACATAATTATGAATAAGCAAATAGAATTAGTATTTTTTGTGATATAGTAAAATTGTTAAAATAAAATTTAAAGATAGTTTGTTTAATAGCAAAAATCCCTATTAAAATTCCTATGGATTAATAGTATTATTCTTTAATAAACCAAAAAAGTCATATGGATTAGTAGTATTTTTAATTAATAGTAAAAAATAATTAATTTATATATTTTTTTAAATAATCTTAGATTAGAAAATTTTGAATGCTACATTATACAAATAAATTATTTATCTCAAATTTATGGATAAATTTTTTCAATATTTTTAAGAGTTGCAAAACACTAGACATTTAAAAAACCCTATATACTAAATCTTGGAGGGCTATCTTTGAAATCACTAATTATAATAAACTTATTATTAGATATTCCTCTTCATTGCACTATATATTAATTATTTCTCTTCCCTTTCACCACTATGACCACTATAATATCTAATATGTGTCCCTTAAACAAAAGCCATTATGAATGCCAAAAAATTGAAATGTCCCATAACCCATTTAACCCCTAATTTAGGGTGATCACAAGTACTCTTAGAGAATTACAAAGCCTTCCACAATGCCGCCTCTTACCGCTATTACCATTAAAAAAATGACATTGATTACTTTATAATCCTTAACATAGTAACTCTAAAATTAGGTAAACTATAGTGCACTATGATCTTTAACACAATGATTTCTAGAAACTATGCACCCTCGTACAATGCCATGATAAAGACATTGTAACTCTAAAAGTCATAGTACACATCAACTTTAATACTTAGCATATTAACTATAACTTATATATACTTAAAGTGGCTTGACATAGTGAAGATAAAGGTGAATCAAGTGTAGTTCCTTCAAATTAAATTCCATGAAAATGGAATATAAAAAATGTTGTATTATGCACATGAGATTTTGACTATTGACATTGATCGAAAAATGATTTTATGGGATTCAATATATGGTAATGATATTGATGAGTAGTCATAATTATCCCATTATATGATATGATAACGGCCTATATTTTCTAGATAACTTGAGGCCTTAATGTTTGTGTGTCAAGCCCATTTTAGCTATTATGCTTACGATTTCACAACATTAATTTTATGTATATTAGATTTTATAAAACAATATGATATTTTCCACTTTATCGCTTGATGCACTAAAATTAACAAAGTATAGATATGTTTTTCCGAATTTAATTATATGTATTGCAATGTTGGATTCTACAAAAATACCCAAACTGATGACTTCCACAAGGTACACATTGTGATTATCATTACTTTTTCCCTATTTCTGAGTAGAAATCTGAATTCTCCTAGGAGGTAGTATAGATAAGTTCCAATTGTTGCTTCAGTGTATCTAGAAAGATATGCCGGATTCACTAAAGTAAATTTTTTGAGGATTTTTCTTATATTATTTTTTAACATTCAATTTTTAAGTGTATGTCTCAATTTTCAATTGCAAAAAGTATTTTTGTCTTGCATAAAAAGATGATTAGAGAAGTGGAAGATATAAACTAAGAACAATAGCCCAAAAGAGAAATTACCTCATTCGAAAGAGAATAAACTAAGGAAGAGATAATAGAATTAATGTTATTCTTATTATGATGAGGAGATAATGGAGACATGTATTGATATCGCTACTATCATAAAAATGGTAAGGGTTACTTCTATAACATCCTTCTCTAAATTTGGAGTAAACATATTGTGCTACATAATTTGTTAGCATGTATTAAATGATAGAAGTGATTGTATGAAGTAGAATCATTACCTGACGCAACAACATCCAAAAAAAATCTTTGAAGAAATTTCAATACACTAGCCATAGATGTTATAGGTACTTTAATTTTCCTAGCTCAAACAACATGGCTCTAGTGAGAAAATTGTCACTTAAGTTAAGCTATAAAAGATTCAAAAGATTTCTTAAGAATGATGGAATTGCAGCATTGAGGAAATTGGAGAAAATATTTAAGACTTGCAACTCTAGTAGTTGGTTGAAGGTGGCATGGATCGAACCGTTCAAGTTATTTCTCGAGTGATCTAGATGCTTATCGCTTGAAATCTCAGAGACAATGTCTAAGAGTAAGAGTCATCCATGGCTACGATTGTGTGATAAACTCAAATTATGGAGGTTAACTCTTCTTCTCAATTGCACAAGACTACTACTTGAATCATTCATGTAATTTCAAATATGTGTTGATTTTTAATTAGAGTGAGGTAAGCCATGATGACAGTCTACTATTTGTTGGGATGAACAGTCTCTTCCCAACCCAACTTGATAGCGAGAAATGTTTGGTGTAGTGATTGTCCAACTCCTCATAGAGACATCTTAAGTTACTTATTGTTTCCAAATTTTCATTAAGCAGTTACCAAAAATATTATTTTT
>APFE030094667.1:0-10577 GCA_000404065.3 Pinus taeda
ACAAACAAAACAAGTAAGAGAAATCCTTCTCTAAATATACATTATCCTATGAGAAACCAAGTGTTTTTCGATCTTACCTTAGGTCCAACGCTTGTTGTAGCAACCTAGTTTCGTTGATCTAGATGAGCTCCTCGTTCACTTTGAAACCTGCATACACTAACAATCAAACGATTACATAACACCTAAATATTCCATAAAACAAAGCATATTCAACATATAGTCCAAGGAGTATATGAAACAATTCATTAACAACAAATCATTGAGAAGAATGGACTTAATTGTATTAAGGAAACAAAAAAGAGACCATTACAACCTGAGCCTTTGTGTTGTGCAAGTTCCTCCCAGGGTCCAGCAAGAGTTTTCCTCTACTTTGACAAGCTCACCCGCTTCCAAATGAAACAAGAAAGGATGGTAATATCTCCTCACAAGCTTACAATGGAAGTGCTAATTCCAGCAGCATCTACCCTTTGGAATCTTCAGCTTTCAACCTCTCCTCCTCTGGCCCAATGACTGTATTTATAGTGTTCTAGAGGAAGTTATTCAGGTCCAACATCAATGCGATACTTCCTCTTTTGGATGGGGTAGCTCCTCTCTTGATGGGATAAGTTCCTCTATCATAGGGATGCATGAACCATCTGGAGGCGCTCTATACACGTCAAACACTCTTCTAGAAAGCTCTAGAAGTGACCACAAGTAACTTTTTTAAGATGAAACTCGCGTCTTTTGACCTTTACAGGAATACGCACCCATCCCTTGACTTACAGAGCGTACAAATATGCAGGTACAATGAGCTTGGGATGCGTACATGCAGGCAAGGTAGAGAGAACCTGCGTACCCAGAGATAAACATGATTTTTATTGACTTTCTCTCTTTTTTGAAGTTTGACATGGAGAGCAGAGGTATAAGGCTTGACAAGGAGGATAATATGACTATTGATGGAGCCATATTAACTGCAGATAGTCTTGGTGAAAAATTTCAGTGTAACATGCTGGAAAACATGCTAACCAAGGTTTACAATGCTCAATGAAGTGATTGGGACTTGCACATACCCATAGTATTATGGGCCTATCAGAAGACATGGAAGAAGTTGACTGAAAAACACCCGTTAGGCTTGTATATGTTGTTGAAGCGGTGATTTCCATGGAATACATTGTGCTTAGTCTGTGCATAGCAGCACTCATGGTATGATGGATCAAGGAGCCCTAGAGGAGAGGCTAGTGTAGCTAGTTGAGCTCTAGGAACAAACATTTATAGCTCGATTTCACCAACAGGTCTAGAAGCAGTGCAAAAAAGCATGGCATGATCGACACATTCAGTTGTGCACCTTTAAGTTAAATGACCAAGTTTTGTTATATGGCAGGAAGTTTGATAAATTTCTAGGGAAATTTAGAATGCACTAGTTAGGGCCCTATGTCATGAAGGAGATTACCAAGGGAGGAGCGGTTCAGTTGGTCAAATTGAATGGAGATCCCTTCCCAAGAAAGGTGAATGGCTATATGAAGGTAGCACAGTTTTTGTGCTCTAGGTAGCTGAAAGGAGGCACGACACTATAAACTACACTACCCAGGTTGGGGAGCTATGCAATTGGAGGATTTTGCAAAGCAAGGAAGTGTCACAAGGTTCATGGTAGCGCAAAGGGAGCTACGCTACCCAGGAAGAAACTGCACAGTTCGGCCAAAAAGTGACCATTCAAGTCACTGCTGATGATTTGATGGTACAAATGCGACCAAATGGAGTGGGCCGTTGGAATTTAAGATGAAATTTATGGGTCAGATCCTTGAAAATATTCCACCTATCTGGGATTAATGAACCAAATGTTGGGGGAACAATTGCATTTGAATTCAAAATTCCGTATAAATTACAGGTGGCTGCCCAGTGAAAAACACTTGGCATTTTGAGAATTGAGTTTTGATCTCTTAGGCGCACATGAACTGTGGGAACTACAAAGCTCTGATATCCAGTTTAGTATTTAAGACACTTTCGAAGGTGAGATAGGAGTTATTGCAGAAAATCATGTGGGAACCCGCAGAAGCTATAGATACCGAAGCAGTGATAGCAAAGGAGTCGGTGCCGGAAGATGTTATGGAGGCAGAAGAAGTTGTTCTAGAGGTTGCCAAAGTATTAGTGGAAGTCCCCAAATCTTCAAGGAAACCGAGACCAAAGCTGACCCCAACCAAGGAGAGCACGAAGGATAAGAAGGGAAAGTAACCTACAATTCTGGTGAGTGCATCACTGAGAAGAAACCCATCAAGGGACAAGCCCACTACATAGGAAAAGGTCAAAGCCATCAATCTGGAGTTGAAGGAGGAAGCAATCGAAGATATCCCGATGGATGATGAGGATGTGGGAATAGACATGGAGGAAGTTGAAGTCCATGGTGCTGAACCTATCACTCAGTTTCCTAAGTATGTCCCTCTGCACAAAGGCAAGACCAAGGTACTGAAAGATATTGACGAGAGAAAGGTCCCCTTGCAAACCCCTCTACTGCGAAATGAGATTATCTTCAAAGGACCATGCTTTGGGCCAGTTCCGCTATTAAATCTTGAAGACTCAGACTTGGATGACCATGAGAAGTTCCCACAATTATCGACCGAGCAACTGATGTGACGTATTACCGATAAAACCATTGTAATGACCGCATTGGACCTGTGGAGGTGGCTCAGAGGAGTAGACAAGGTAGGGTTGCTGAACTTGCTATCGGTGCTGCACTACAACCGCACACTGGTTAGAGTATTGGTCATCAAGCAGCTACTATGCTTGGTTCATGATGGGTGTTTGTGTTTGGAGGAGCCCATACCCATCACTAACAGATTGATCCACAAGATCACATAGTTTCCCTACACAATAAAAAATTCTGAACATGATATTTGGCAGAAAAGGTGGTGAGCGACCCTTGTGTCGAGTGATAAAAAGGGTCTTTTTTAACTCCTAATTACCTTCACATTAATTGTCAACCCAAGGATGACTTTTTATTCCAAGAGTGTACTCAGTCTGAGAAGGCTATTTTCTCAAGAGTAATGTTATGAAAGATGTAGTACAGTTCTCAAAATACAAAAGTAAATGAATGCTTGAAATGAGATCTACTTACAGCGAAAGACTTTGAAGCCTAAATCATTCATTCAGAAAAATAAGCAATGTATCAATCAAGGGTCCAGTAACAATAACTCAACCCTTTGGAAACTGATGTAACCCAAAGTAATCAAAGAACATATCATCAATCTGGGGACTAGACAGCAAATGCCAATGCCCATTACAGTTTCAGATCGTTCTGCACACCAAATCAATCAATAACGCAAATAATGGAAAATGGAACGGCAGATGAGAAATGGAACAACAATTAAGAAATAGAACAACAAATTGAAATGGAATAGCGAAGAAGAAACTATAACAGCAACTAAGTCTAGCAAGTAGTAACACGTTAGTCCATAAGATCACATGCACTAATTGTGACCTACAGGAATCAAATGGCAATCCTTCACTCTCAAGAACGAATTGAACAACACACCAAAATGGAACAACACTGATTAATGATGAATTATAGAATAGCGCTTGAAAACCATATATACACACAACACACCTTAATGGTAATCTGATCTTGGTAATCCACTTATTAGTCTTAGTTATAAAGAATACGATTGTATTTTATAATGGAACAACAACATCAATAGATCCAACAATCGTAAGGAAATATAATCTCTAAGATGAATTCAGTAATACCAATTAATAACTGTTACAACATGGATACACTGTAATTGAACAACAATACATTTTATAAGGACCAACAATTCTATATCAATGACTAAAAGAATAGAAATGTGTTACCAAGTCAAGATGAATCAATACGACGTTCCTGACTTTGAGAACGATATTACTTAGTTGAACATGAATCGAATATAACAGAACCGTGATGTAAAATAACAAAACATACCAGATTACGAAATAACGCTAATAAGAAAAACCATGCATAAACCAAAGATATAATATACAGCAGTAACAGCGTACTCCACTAAAGCCTGGGCCCTTAGCCATCGACGGATGCTGCTGGGTTACTTCGTATGAAAAGAATGAACAACAACTCTCAAATCAGGTATTAATCATTAAATGGTGAAATCATTACAACAGCTGAAGCTTTGAGACTTACAGCATGAAACAATCCTTTCTTCCTCCTATCCTATCATGAATTCTTAATTCTAAATCTCTAATTCTAAATCCTCAATTCTCCATTCCCTTAGCCATCCTTTTTCCATCCCCCTCTCTGATCTCTATTTTCATTTAAATAAAGAGAGAGCAGAAAGCAGTTACAATAGAGATAATTACAACATGATTCTATTAAAAATTTGGATTGTTTCCAACCAATTGATCAATAAGAAGATATATTTCCATCCATCTCTCAACAAGAGCAAGACGAATTTGGCTTTGTAGCTGAGATTTGGAGGACGGCCACAAAAACAAATATGAGAAAATCGTGCTCATAGAACCCTATGTTTCTCTCAGAACAAACCAAATTTGGGCAAGCCATTCTTCATTAAAGTTAATTGGGTCTGTTCTGGACAAAACCCATCTTCTAGATTTTCCAAATTCTTCTTCATTTGCCCAGAATTTCAACCGCAAAATTGTCACTGCTTATTCCAACGAATTTCTGAGTTGGCACTTTTAATAGTCAAATCTTCAATCTAGAAATTATCTTGGAGGTTAAAAATGGTGAATAATGTTACAACTAATTTATTGAAACTATCAATAATAAAATCATTCATAATCATCAATTTATTAGAAATAAAGGAGAATAAATAATATTCATTCATAAGAGAATAAATCATTATAAAATAGAATTGTATGATAAACCGTGATTAATAACATGATAAAGAAAAGTAAAACTAGATGAAATAAGTCTTAAAAAGGTGGTCATATTCATAGCCTAACACACCCCCACACCGAATATATTGCATGTCCTCATGCAACCGAAAGACAAAACCCGTGTGTTAACCAAGCAAAAAAAAAATTGTTCATCTCAGCTCATAGAACAAATGAATTCCTCCTCAAAATGAATATTCAATTTTAGAAATCTTGATGAAGGCATAACAGTGAAGTTGCAGCAAAATATGATATAAGTGACAGCAACCTTCATTAACCATTTTCCCAAAAACTACAAACCAGCTTTTGTTGAAATGTTGCAAGTAAATTTGTAATATATGAATGCCTCTATGATCCAAAAATTAGATTTTTTTTATGAACAGATCATGAGATATAAAAAAAAATGGATGTAGGTGACAGTGCATGATATCTGAAATTTTATGAACCAATTTAACTTGAAATTATCTAGGTTTATGTATTTTAATGATACATCTATGTTATCCAGAAATCACAAGGAGTTCATAGTTTTAAAAATATTAGAGAAATCAACTATCTGCACTGTATAAAAATGAAATAGTATGCTAATGAGAAAGAAAATGGAAAACATGCATCATGCGTAGCAATTCTTCCCCTTCTGTGAAAAATTAGCATGCCCTCATACGATGCTAGAAAACAAATAGAGGTAGTTGCTACCATCTGTTGAATGCTATGCTTGGTGTAAAACAACATGGAATAAGGGAGGTGTTGAGAATGAATAATAATAGCAATGGATGATAAATACTTTGAATGAAATGGTTATAAGAAAGAAATGAATAAAAGCAACACTCCCCGAAACTCAAAGATGATATGCCATTGAAAAAGGGGAAGTGGTAAAGATGTGGAATGAAGGATGATAAATAATGCTCAAAATGGATTTCATTAAATTCTCCTAAATTCGTAATAAATCAAAAAATTATGCTATTTTACCTCAAGTTTTACCTCCAAAAAGAAAAATGTGGAATGACATATATGGACTGGCATTTGTTGAAGCTGATGTAGGCAAAGTTGGTGCTGAAAGTGATACAAAAGGTGGAATCCAGGTAAGCACATAATGTCTGAAGAATTGTTCTTGTTCGCGAGTTGCTCAAGCCTCTTTTGTTAGTTGCAATAGTGTGGTCATGCTGCGAATAGAGTTTCCCGCCATACTTGTTGTTCTCCTGTAAACAAAGCACTATTTTGCATACAATGTTCTTGAATGCACAATGTTAGTTTTGAATAGCAAGAGATAAGATGCATGCAAAAATTTCAATCAGGAAAATCGTTTTGTATACATGCAATACTAATATTTTATCAAATCAACAAGTGATGACAAAGTGCAGTAATAATATCGCGTGCAATCCCATAATGCATAGATTCCCCCTCTCTAATTGGAAAAGGAATTCCATGACCATAAAGCATATGAGAGGTGTTGTGCTGACGACAAGAAAAAGAAATGAACAATACGACAGTGAATGAAACAGAGTACACATATCAATGATAGGACGGCGAGAGTCATGGTTATAATGAGAGCAGAGTGTGTAAATATAGTTATGAATAAAAGATAGGACACTTTGTATTGATTATAAGTTATGCAAAAGAGAAACATGACAACAATATGCCGAAAAGATGCTTTACTGACGGTATTCTAGCTAAAAATGATGCGATTGATCATAAAACAATTTGTCATGCGTAAAGGTTCAAAACAGGGAAAAAACAATTAAGGAGATAACTTCTTTGATAAAAAGAAAGAGTAAGAAAATGGTATTATAGTAATAATTGACGATAAGATATAACTTCAATACCATAAGCAGAGCCTCTGCTGCCAGTAGGCGTCCATAGCCTCGACAGGGTTGCTTTTTAACCCATATGAGCCGGGATCCTCAATTTATAAATGGAGAGTTCCAATGCTGTTCTACAGAAGAGATCAGTGTGCTCGCATGGTAACCAAATAACCACACTGCCATTCACTTGGATGTAGCAAAAGTGATCAGGCCGGCTCGTGATGAGACCTCTTGTTCCAAGGATAATTTGGCTATCCAATGGATCATAACCCTGGTCTGGTGGCCATAATCGGAATGTCACTTTGTTACAGCCTTATGAACATGGTAGGCTGACTCGTAATGAGACCCTGTATCCTCCATCTGCGAACAAAATTTTGTTGTTATTACACATTTTTATGATAAAAAGAGGGAGGCTCGGGACTCCTTAAGAGTAGGGATGGTGGAAGAAGTTGAACATGTCAATAGAAAAAAATATACCCATAATCTCATTTATTACAGACAGAGAAGATTATAACCAGGGAGGATGGAACCAACATGGTATTAAAATGATCAATCAATATCATGTACAAAAGAAAACAATGCAGTGAAGTAATATATAATAATTGTGTCCCTTTTGAAAAGAATCTATCATCAATGAGTTGTCCTGTTAAAAATCATAACGTGAATGATATTAACTCACTTCAATAGAATCCATAATTCTTGTCTTCATAAAAGTAGTGTACTTCATGCCATGAAAGAGAATCAGTAAAATGTGGTTGAGATGAACTAGGAATAATCCCACAAAAGGAAGAAAGGGTTGCTCTTGAAAATACTCCCAAAATGTTGCTCTTTTGAAGGAACAACAAAAACACTCGAAAAAAGTGTTGTTCTTTGTAGGGAACAATAAAGGAAATGCACACCAAAAAGCAAAAATACACACAAAAAGTGTGAAAATGCAAATGTCATTCCTTTGGAAAAAGGAACAGCAGAAAGTAAAAGTGTCATTCATTTAGAAAAGGAACAACAAAAACGCAAGTGCCGTTTCTTTGGAAAATGAACAACAAAACTGAAAAGTCACGTTCATTTGGAAAAGGAACAACAAAAATGAAAAGTGTCGTTCCTTTGGAAAAGCAACAGTAAAAATGCAAGTGCCATTCCTTTGGAAAAGGAAAGGCAAAAATGAAAAGTGTCGTTCCTTTGTAAAATGAACAGTGAAAACGCAAGTGCCATTCTTTTGGAAAAGGAACAACAAAAATGAAAAGTGTCGTTCCTTTGGAAAAGGAACAACAAAAATGCAAGTGTCGTTCCTTTGTAAAAGCAATAGCAAAAATGACAAGTGTCGTTCCTTTGGAAAAGGAACATAAAAAACACAAGTGTCATTCCTTTGGAAAAGGAACAACAAAAATGAAAAGTATCGTTCTTTTGGAAAAGGAACAACAAAAACGCAAGTGTCATTCCTTTGGAAAAGGAACAACAAAAATGCAAGTTTCGATCCTTTGGCAAAGGAACAGTAAAAATGAAAAGTGTCGTTCCTTTGGAAAAGGAACAACAAAAATGCATGTGCCATTCCTTTGGAAAAGGAACAACAAAAATGAAAAGTGTCGTTGCTTTGGAAAATGAACAACAAAAATGCAACTAATATTCCTTTGGAAAAGGAACAGCAAAATGAACCGTGAAAAAGGAATGACAAAATGAACCGTGGAAAAGGAACGACAAAATGAACCGTGGAAAAGAAACAAAAAAATGAACCGTGGAAAAGGAACAGCAAAATGAACCGTGAAAAAGGAATGACAAAATGAACCGTGGAAAAGGAACGACAAAATGAACCGTGGAAAAGGAACAAAATGAACCGTGAAAAAGGAACGGCTGACACAAAAAATGTTGTTCTTTTGAAAAAAGAACAACGAAACAAAATTTTTTTCCCTTTAGAAAAGGTACAATAGAAACAACAAAAGTGCATACAAGTGTTGTTCCTTGAGAAAAGGAACAGCAAAATGCACAAGCATAAAATGCAAGCACACAAAGAATGAATTAGCTGTTCATTGTATTGATGCTGAGGATGGGTTACAGTTTGAATGAAGCAATACCTAAAACAAAAAATATAAGAGAAGTCAGAAAAGAAATAACATTTTATTTAAAAACAATATGTAAATAAATGAATTAAGCTACAACAACTATGATATTATGTAAAAAAATTATCTCTTTGAAGAATGTTTTGGCAGCAATGATAAGACATGAATGTTCAAATTGAAATCAATTCTTCATTTGTTCTATTATGAATGCATTGGGTAATGAGTTGGATGAAACTCCCTTTGTTTTATTAAAATTTCTTTCAAAAATCACTCGTCCATAAATTGACCTTCTTTATTTTCCTAGGACTTGCAAAAAAAAGAGTGTCTACCTGTAATAAAACATTAAATCATGGAGAAAGAGAGGTTATCGGGCTCCCCTAATCCAAGAATTATGAAAAAAAAACAAGTACTTATTCTGTATACCAAATCCATTAATAAAATAACAAAGTAAAATTTATCTGTCACTTGCGGGAGAGCAGTGGCCAATCATGCTAACCTGCAATGTTTTAATCACAACTTCTTTGTTTTTCGTCTAAATTGAGTGATACCAAATTCAAATGAAAGCTAATTAAAAGTTGTATCTCCAATGGAAACATGTTTTAATATTCAATGATATGATATGTCAAATTTAGTTAGAACAACCTGCATAACAAAGTCATTTTCGATTACCTAACTTAGACCAACAGTTGATATTTCAAGCATAAATTTTTCGTTTAATGTCAGATTTAGATGATTCAAATTGTAAATCAAAGTATATTAATTTATTTATCTCCAACAGAAACCATTTTTGAATAAAAGAAGAATTGATAAGTCAAATATTGTAAGGAACAACGGAAAGACATAGTTTTAAGGGTGCTCATTTACGATAGAAAATCAATATTTTGATCATAACATCCCCATACGATATAAAAATTGAGTGATTCAAATTTCATTGTAAAATAAATTCATAAGGGAATCTACTATAGTAACAAGTTTTAAAAATTCAAACATTTAGGCCTCCAAAAACAGACTGTCCCAACTCTATTCCTAAGCTGCCCACTAGACACCCTGTCAATGTTTTGTTTCTAACTTTTTCGTTTCAAATCCAAATTGATTGGTTCAAATTGGGTTAGAAATTAGACTTCAAGGGATACCTAGGGTAGAAACATATTTTAAAAATATTCACTTTTGGTCCCTCAATAATGACTGTCCCGACTGTTTTTCCAGAAATCTTATCAAACCCGCAAGCCGAAAAAATGATATTCTAGCATTTTTTCATATTGATGATAAAAATGAATATAAGTGTTTGTAGAATTTTTATTTCTATTATAAATCATCTACATACAAAAATGAATTGAAACATTTATCACTGATGTTGATTTGCATAGCATGTTGTAACAAAAAACAACTAGTTTTACATAAAAAATGGATTTATTTATTCCCTTATTTATTTTATTTTCTACACTAACTTATTTTGATTTGAAAAATGAATATAACTACGCATATGAATATTTCCAGTGGAGCAATTTTTGAAATAATTTTTCATGTATACACATACCCAAATTTGAAAAATGCATATTAATGGATATTAGGGTATGAGAAGCCAACTTCCCTTGAAAAAATGGTATCAAAAATTGTTGAAGCATAAAGTGATGCTGCAAACCAATGATGGAGTGAAACCAATCTTCAATGTATCCGTTACTTTCTTGATTTCTCATATCCATCAGATCATGAAGTTCTTGAGCTTTTAAAATAGCTTGTTGATACATACTATAAGAAACCTCATTTTCTTCCATACCTTCTTCAATTTTTGAATTTAAAACATTCTGAATCTCATTGTAAGTTTTCTCTAATGGTGCATGTGAGATAGAATGGGTGGGAAGGGTGGGTAAATTTG
>APFE030094670.1:0-91500 GCA_000404065.3 Pinus taeda
CGGTAAGTATAAGGACAAGATCCTTTGCGATGTCATGCCAATGGATGTCTGTCACTTACTGTTGGGACGACCTTGGCATTTTGATAGAAGTGCAGTTCATGACAGGAAAACCAACTGCTATAAGTTTGTGAAAGACGGGATCAAGCATACGCTTGTACCCATCAAGGAGGAAAGTACATCAGAAGCTAGTGGAGTGAAAGCGCTTCTGTTAGGCGGAAAAGAATTTATAAAACAGATTGAGGACAGCGAGGTAAATTTTGCTGTCATAAGGAGACCAAAGGCAGTGGTACTTCATACACAGGTTTCATATTTGCCTGAAGAAGTTCAGAGGTTGCTGCAGGATTTCGGAGACATTGTGGTAGATGACCTTCCAGATGAATTGCCACCAAGGAGAGGTATTAGTCACTGTATTGACTTTATACCAGGAGCAAGCTTGCCAAATAAAGCAGCTTACTGCATGAGTCCCAAGGACCATGAAGAAATCAGGAAACAAGTCCAGGAGTTGTTGGACAAAGGTTTGATTCAAGAGAGCATGAGCCCATGTGCAGTACCAACTGTTTTGGCTCCAAAGAAAGGAGGAGAGTGGAGAATGTGTATGGATTCCAGGGCTATTAACAAAATTATTGTTAGGTACAGGTTCCCCTAACCTAAGATGGACGATATGATGGATTGTTTGAGTGGAGCGGCTTATTTTTCGAAGATTGACTTGAAGAGTGGATATCACCAGATCCGGATTCGGGAAGGAGATGAATGGAAGACTGCTTTCAAGACGAACGAAGGCTTATATGAGTGGCTGGTGATGCCATTTGGTTTGAGCAACGCTCCCAGCACATTCATGCATCTGATGAATGAAGTGCTGAAGGAATTTAATGGTAAGTTCGTAATAATTTACCTGGATAATATTCTGATTTTTAGTAAGACTAAATAGGAACATTTCAGACATTTACAGAGTGTGTTGAAGAAGTTACAGCAGAACAAGCTGCTAATTAATCTGAAGAAGTGTACTTTTTTTTAGCGAGAATTAGTGTATCTGGGCTTTGTCATCGCAGAAAATGAACTAAAAATGGACCCAGAAAAGGTGACAACTATAGTTAGCTGGCCTTCTCCGAAACGTTTATTTGAAGTTTGAAGTTTCCATGGACTAGCCAGTTTTTACAGGAAGTTTATCAGAAATTTCAACGAGATTTGCGCACCAATGTTGGATACGATAAAGAAGATAAATTAGCCATTTCACTGGACTGAAGCAGCAGAACATATTTTTCATATCTTGAAAAAGAAGATTACTGAAAGACCAGTGTTAAGACTACCTGATTTCAACAAAATTTTTCAAGTTCGTTGCGACGCCAGTGGTACGGCCATTGGGGCAGTCCTTAGCCAGGAGGACAGACCGGTTGCTTATTTCAGTGAAAAGCTAAATGAGAGCAGATAGAAATACTCAACCTACGACAAGGAGTTTTACGCCATTGTGCAAGCTTTGAAACATTGGCGATATTATCTGTTAGGTAACGAATTTGTTTTATTCTCTGATAATTCTGCGTTACAGTACATTATGCAGCAGCACAAATTGAACCATAAGCATGCAGCTTGGGTTGAGTACTTGCAAAGTTTCACATTTGTACTAAAACACATTAGTGGGCAATCAAATAAGGTAGCATATTCACTTAGTAGGAGAACGTTGCTTCTACAGGAAAGCACGATGCAGATTTTAGGCTTTGAACATTTAAAAGAGTTGTATCCGACCGACACCGAGTTTATGGAGGCCTATGAGGCTTGCCAAAACCCACTGTTACGAAATAACAGCATGTGGTTAGACTATAATCTACAGGAAGGATTGTTGTTTAAAGGAGGGCAGTTATGTATTCCCAACTGTTCTATGCGGGAAAACATTATACAGGAAAAACACAGTGGAGGCCTGGCGGGACATTTCGGTATTGACAAAACGATTGCTCATGTACAGCATTTTTATTACTGGATGTAGCGGGATGTGCAGAGGTACGTGACTAGATGTAAAATTTGTCAATTGGCAAAAGGTCACAGTCAGAACACTGGACTTTATATGCCATTGCCCATTCCTAGTCGACCATGGGATTCAGTTAGTATGGATTTTGTACTAGGTTTACCGAAGACACAACGAGGCTTTGATTCAATAATGGTTGTGGTAGACCGATTTTCAAAGATGGCGCACTTTGTACCATGCAAGAAAACCAGCGATGCTACTTACATAGCACATCTTTTCTTCACAGAGATTGTGCGGTTGCATGGACTTCCACGATCCATTATCTCTGACAGAGATGTAAAGTTCACTGGTCATTTTTGGAGAACTCTGTGGAAAAAGTTGAATACCCAGCTACAGTTCAGCTCCGCTTATCATCCACAGACGGATGGACAGACGGAGGTAGTAAACCGAAGTCTGGGAAATTTACTTCGAAGTCTAACAGGTGAAAATTCCCGGACTTGGGACTGTGTACTTGCGCAGGCGGAATTCGCATACAACGATTCCCCTAACCGCAGCACAGGATACAGTCCGTTCCAGATTCTGTACGGCATGCATCCGAGAGGAGTGCATGAGTTACGAGATTTGGGGAAACTTGAGAAAAGGAGCGCTGATGGGGAATATTTCGCCCAAGCTATGAGCAATTTACATGAACAGGTTAAATTGAAATTACAGGACAGCAGTCAGAGATATAAGCAGTGAGCTGATACAAAGCGTCGGGAAGTTCAGTTCAACGTAGGGGACGAATTCCTTGCGTACTTACGTAAGGAACGGTTTCCAAAACGAGAGTACAACAAGCTGAAATTCAAGAAAATTGGGCCCTGCAAGATCATTCGCAAATTTTCTACGAACGCCTATGAATTACAGTTGCCACCAGGGATTGGTATTTCCCCTATTTTTAACGTGGCAGATTTGTTTCCTTATGTCACAGGTTCAGCAGATAATGCAGCAGCAGAGCCACTGCGGGACACCAAATGTGAAGGAGATTCGTGGGAGAGACAGATGCCGATGGCACCACCCGTTGAGATCGAAGGGATTCTGGACACACAGGTAGCTAAACGCACACGCAGGATGGAGTATTTGCGGTATCTGGTGAAATGGAAGAACCGTCCAATAGAGGACAGTTCGTGGCTTAACGCGACGCAAATACAGAAAGCAGGCTATTATGTCGACGACCTCATGGAACGGAGCCATGACTTTTTGCCACCCCGGGAGCCTGATGCAGGAGCATCCAGCTCTGAGGATACAGAAGGTGGTTGATAGTCTCATGGAGAGACCAGAACACACAGTCACATATGCATAGTTGGACAGGTGTCAAAACTTGTCAATTGTTTTATTTTATTTACTTGTTTTATTTTCCAGAAGGTCGATAGGACTAGGTAAATTAAAAACTGTGAACTGTGATTTTTAATTAGGAATTAGCATCAGAAAGTAGGTTGTTAATTAGTTAGTGTCTTTATGAAATGTATTAGTTAAAAACAGTTACAAGTTGCTGGCAGTTATCAATTCTGTTGGGGCAGTTCTACTGGAGTAAAGAACAATTATGCCTCAGGGGAATAAAAGAAAACAGAGAAGCATTGTAAACGATTCCTCAGATAGAAGAAAAAAACAGAGACAGTCATTTTTTTTCAAATAAATATTTTATTCTATTTCACAATTATATCACCACTGCATAGTGAATTTTCAGGCATCATAATATAGTTTTTTGTGTAACAAATTGATTGGAACAACAAGACAGAGAAGCAACGTAAAGAGCAGAGCAGCATAGAGATACAACTGTCACCTACAGACAGGATAACGAGAAACTGCGAGTGCAGACAATCTTCAGGCGGAACGAAATTTACGAAAAGAACAGAGCGCAATTATATAATTAACATTTCCAGACATAAGCGAACGAGAATTCGGCATATAAGTAAACTTTCAGGTAAACCGAAAAACAAACCCTCATAGCATATTTAAGAACAGAGAAAATGCAGAATGTGACAAATATGTGTCTGAATCATTTCATAAATCTATTGTAATAAAGCACATACAGTATAGGCATTTGCCATTTCTTTCGAATAACCATTTCATTAAAGGAACAGAGTCTCGAAACGAAGTTTCGGGCAAATATTTGTTACAACCAAGAACCAAAATAAATACAGTAAGAAGTCACCACCAGAACCGGCAGACAGGGGTCGAATAAAACCGAGGGTTTCTAATAACTGAACCGTAAAAGCTATAGGACGAGGGCTCGAATCAACGAGCAACCCTCTCACTAAATAACCAGCATCGACTTACAGAACAAGTGCTCGAAACCGCTGAATACCCATCAAGGGTTTTAACAAAAACAAACTAAGTGACCATATTACAGAAGCAAGGGCCGAGACCAGCGATTGGAACCAAAGGAGGGTTACACAGCTTGACAGAACTATTTCTTTTTCCACTCAGAAGACGGACTACCCACAAATACATTCAGAACTACAAATAAATTACAGACAACTAAATGGGGAGGCACTACCCATAAGGTGAAGAGCCAGAGGATTCGACAGGGAGCGTGGAGCACAACGAACCACGGAGCCGACCACATGAAATTACCTGCAACGGAACGAGAGCAGGATTATTACCATACACAAATACAAATAATCAGTGAAAATCATAACCAGATAAAGATTAGGCGCAGAATCTCACCTATGGCCAAGGAGACGGGGTCGAGAAACAGAAAACGACCACCATGTCCTAAAGAACAATAGCGAAAGGCGTTAGGGTTGGAGCGATAAGGGTTGAAACAGACAGGGAACAAAAATTTACCTTTGCGACCAGGTCGAAGCGCGGAAGCTTGGAGGAAGACCTGTCACGAAAGCAAATTCATCAACCAGACAAATAGAAACAGTGTGTGCATAGGAAAAACCAGTCAATACACAGTGAACAAGATTATCATCGTGCAGAGAAAAAATGTGCCTTTACAGGCCATCGAAGTCTCACCTCCATAACAGTAGTGGACCAGCGAGACCCATACAAACAATAGTTGAAACCAGAACAACGAAGGACGAAGGTTTCTCCACAGTCACAGACCAAGCCTTTCGGTGCAGTGGAGGAGTGCAAATGACAAATGAACGGGGCAACAGTTGACAAAAGGCACGAGAACCGGCAGGTGTGGAGCATTAACCGACAGGCCCAGTAAAACCCTAAATCGATTACCGAGATAACGTACCAATAATTTAAGTCAACCATAAATTCGTTCTGGATGCCAAGTCTTGTCAACAATAGGTGTATTAGAATCGGCGAGAGGCCATCACTAGGATTTCTCTCTTTTTCCTTAAAGCTTGCTTTTCTCTCTCGTGACGCTTGATTCCACCCTTTATTCAAGTGTTTTTCTGTAATTGAGTGATTTAATATATTTTCTCTCCAATGATATTAAATCTTGTTAATAAACTCCTAGGGATTTTTAGGAGTGATTCAAGGGAATATTGGTTTGAACTTATCTGTCAACCTTGGTTTCTGTATTTTGGAAAAAAATCATGGATATGTGTCAAATTAGTTGAGACTTTTATGGATCTAAGAAGAGAATGGTGGACCACCATTAATGAGGTATTTTTTTAATTTTTGTATAATAAGAGAACATTCTCCTTTCATGGGAGAGGAAGAATTTGTAATGCGAAACTTGTAATATTGGAGAGGTTTAGAATTATGGAAGGAGATATAATGCAAGGATGTAATAACATAAGTTAGTAGTAGGTTTGTGGCATAGATTTTGAGTTGATAATTGTAGATTCTTTTTCTTGTAATTTGTGAATTTATCATGTTCCTTTGATTCTCAATAGAGTGTGATTTCCCATTCTGCAAGTTTGTTTTAGCATAACATTTCAATTCATGCAAGTGTGTTTCAATTTTCGAAAAGTATGCATGGATTAATGATTTCAATTTCATGCAAGAGTGACTTAGATTAATGATTTCAATTTCTACAAGAGTACTTAGATTAGTTATTTCATTTCTACAACTGTGTGCTTTCAACTTTCGCAAGTGATTTTTACCTCCAGAAGTGTGTGGTGTGATTTATTGTGTTCTATAATAGATTTATTTTCATGTAAATTGTCATTTTTCATTTAATAGATTAAGATTTTTCTTTCCAAATTGGAAACTGTTCTCTAGCACATATGGTGCACATGTTCCTCACAAGTCCATGGACCCTCGGGTTGATAATTTACGTTAAGGAATTTAAGAAATTAAATTACCTCTACATTTTGGTATCGTTGTCGGGGAGGCACACATGGGGATCAACATTTGATTTCGAATTCCTTTTTTAGAATTTCAGATATGCTTCAAATTTTTAATTTAGAATTTCATTTTGTTTTTCAATTTCATTTTTATTTAACGCAATTAATTTTTCATTTTTCTCATCATTTTTGTTACATAGAATTTTAATTTTTTTTGTATTAGATTTTGAAATATATATATATATATAGATGATATTTTTTTTTCAAATTTAGTTAAAACAAAAAAAACCACAAGGTGAGACTGAGTTCAAGTCATTTTGGTTGTTTTAGTGAAGATCGAGGAAATATTGTCAAGGTTTTCGGTGAACGGTGGTGTCTTTGGTGAGTAGTGGAATCTATTTGGAATGTTGCACAATGTTTGAAGTGGTGTAGGTAGAATTCGATGCAGTAGAGATATTAATGGATAAACCACAATAAACCATCGACCATATTAGAATATTCCTTTCTCCAAGTTTCATGAAGCTCTCAAACAATACCTCATTGCTTAATTATTTCTCAGTAGTGCTTCTATTTTGGTCGGCCTTCAACGTTAATCAATCTCTATTGTGTCAATTGGTTTGGTGTTTTCTCTCACTAAATCATGATGACATTCACAAAGCTACTAGTAGCATTGGGTGTCAAATTCTTCATTGTCAATTTGCTTCCACCGGCTTGTGGATAAGATGAGACATTGGGGTGGAAACACGCTCATGCCACTTTCTATGGTGGATCTGATGCTTTGAGGAGCTTATGGATATGGAAATTTATACAGTTAAAGGTATGGAACAAACATCATTACTCTATGTACCTTATTGTTCAATGATGGGTTGAGCTATGGAGGGTGCTATGAGATTTGATTTGGAATGAAGGCGAGTCCATATTGGTGCCACCTAGGCACTTTTTTCTTTGTCATAACAACTAATTTTTGCGCGTCAAACTATGCTGATGCCAATGACATTAGTGGGTGGTGCAACCTACCTTTGAGCCACTTCAACATGGCCATGACATTTTTTGAGCAGATAGCCCAGGTAAAAATGGATATCATACATGTATGTTATAGAAGGTTGTACTCTAAAGAGTGGAGGAATCTGATTCACAATGAATGGACAATGTTACTTCATAATGAAGAGGATGACAAAGACTACAGTCTTCGTGAGTATGTTGTTGTGCGATTCTCATCCGAGTATGATCTAAATGACTACTGTAACTGCTTTCTTGAATACATGGAAACTGGATCTTTATTTTGATGGTTATTTCAGTGCCACCCAAATTTTGTTTGCAAACCAAAATGGATGGTGTCTCAACTTATATGTGGTGATTATCGACTAAGATCTTGAGATTTTTTTTAACAATTTAAAGAACGTGTTATCTCCAGCCAACAAATGCATTTATATTTTCAACACAATGGACATTCAAGAACAATTGTTGGAATTCAACGAAGATGCAAGTCTAAAAGTGCCAAAGACGAAGAATCCATTCTTCTTGTTCTGCATCCTACTCACCCTACAAAATAATTTTCCAGGGCACTCAGAGGAAATTATGGATGTAAAAATCTTGTTAAATGAAGGGTGCATACCCTCAGAAAACTAGACTATCAATTGTGTTATGTTGATCCTGGTATTTCTTATGGCATGGAGCTAGAACAATTAAATATTTTGGATAACGAAACATTCAAATATTAAGGTATGGTGGAGCATAAATTATGTATAGATTGAGATGAGCCTAACAATGCTGGTCTTCCATGGGATGTATGAAGATGGAATTGAGATATTTTCATAGAGATAAAGTCGTGTAAAGAAAGAATATGTAAGAAAAGCTTCAGAGGTAATTTAATACCGTTTGAAGTTTAATAGAATCTATGAAAAATAATGAATAGGGGGTTTGCAATGGTGTGGGCCATGAGATCTCGATTGTTTCTGGTTGTTCTCAGGACAAGGGTCACACCCTCTATCAATGTAAGTTCTACCTCCTCCAAACGTTATTTTTCTTCAGCGAGGCATGATGATGTGAATGAAATGGGAAAGTGGAAAAATATTACCATTGTAGTAATCATTACATGCAATTCCCTTTCCATCTATTCTATATCTCGTGAACAAGAGCATCATGAAGAGCCCCTCCTTATAGCAACCTGCCAATTTTTTACGACGCAAATTTTGTGGCTCAAGGTGTGGTGCTCAAAACACACAAATGCAACAGGAACACAACCATCAAGGAGAATCCATCTCAATGTCAATGATCTTCTTGCTTTTGTGAATGTTGGTGATAATGTTATTGTAACTGACATTTTTTACAAAATTATGATCCTTGTAGAAAAATGATTCGATGTGTTTCTTGCTAATAACATAAAGCAGACTAATTAGCAATTGACATCTTAGAGGAAGTAATTGGACATTTAAACAATTTTTGGTGCACTTCAAAGACAATCCAATGAAGGAAACAAATATAATATTGCAAGCCACAAATACATGGCCTATTCAGAACAAAGCTTGTAGTTGCATTGCTTTTGATTTGAGGTGTGCAACAAAATGATGCTTCTTGAACAAAGAGTCATGGAGAGTCTCACTCATTTTTAGTGGGTGATCCAGTATAAGAGGACTTGATAGAGAAACTATACATGAAGCAATGGAACAACAAACAAATCTCTATGGCATTGATCAACTAAAGAAAGTTTACAAGTAAATAAGCAGATCGAAATTCCTTGCATTTTTTATAAAAAATTGCTCTTTTTCATTTTCCAATAAATAATCAATAAAACCAATAAGGTATTTGCTAGTTTTCTGAAAGAGTTACTATCTAATTTCAATAATGGACTGATTAGTTTTTCATGACAAAAATGAATAGTTGTGTGTACTTAACTGTCTGTTCAGGACTTTACCTACAGAAACTGTGCACATTTTGCAGCTGAAAAACAATTTTGCAACTTTGTATTCAACTCAATGATCTATCTATCAACAATCATTATAATCAGAAACTCATGATCAACATGCCATATATCTACTTCATCTTTCACATGAGATTCATGTTGCCCTGTTACACTCACATTCTCATTGTTTCACAAAAAATTCAAATAAGCATAACTTTCTCATATGACATTGGTTTTCGACAATTCAAACATTGACAAAAAGATATCGATGATATATACACAATGAGAAAGATTTCGTCATAATTTAAAAAATCAAAAGAATGAAGAAATTTCCAACAAGACGGGACATGTAAACCAAGGCACTAGTTTCTAAACAAGTAAAATTTATTTGATTTTCTTACGTGAATTTGTTTCATTAGTACCAATTCTAAGTTTTCTTGTGAAAATGTCATAAATAGAGAGATTGATCACCTCTATATTTTCATTATCTTACATTTCAATGCATAAAAAGTACTAAGTTGTTTTTGCAAGTTCCAGGAAGATAAACAAATGACCATAAGAAAAACAGTGTCTCTCAAAGACCCCATTTCTTTCAAAAAGAACATGATCAGAGTAACATAAAAGATGAGATATCAAAGCAAGAGCACATGATTTTGGATAAAGAATGTCAAATCAGATCCATCACACCATCTGAAAGCCTCTCAGATACCATTTTTACCATCGCATTCCTACTCATTCAATCAATAAATTCTTCATCTCATTTTCCTTCATAGTAATTATACTTTACTGCCTCGATTTCATTAACCTGTAAACCAGCAATAAAACCATTTAGCTCCCCTACAAAGTTGATTCATTCCATTTTCTTTTTCATTTTTCATATAAACCTTGAACCACTACAAATTCTTTCATCCATAGTCCTTCAAATTTATTTTTTTATGCTCGTGTTAGATGATGGAGGATTCATTAAGGCCTCCTTTCTAATAACTCTTGGCCTATCAACATCAACACATTATCTAGGTTAAAGTCTAGAGTCCTTATTAGTACCTTGAGGCTTATATACCTTAATGACAAGTTCTCTCGCTGATAATCATGGGAATACATCAATGTCCCTTGATTATTGGATCTTGCAAGTGGCTCAACATTAGTTCATCTATTCGCACTTCACAAGATGTACTTAGGTACCTTGGCACTCATTCACATCAATGGTGATTTTTCTTCTCATTGGTTAACGACATTCATTAATGGACAATAATCCAATGACTTCTATTCATGCTCAAAAACAACATATTTATTCACATGACTAGAATTGTACCATCGGGTTTTGTAGCAGGTGAAGACTATACTTTTCATGACTCCATCAATAGTTGTAGCAGTACATTTCCAACCATATGATAGTACCACAATTCCACTTTCAGACTTCATCTTTTGATCTGTGATCCAGTAGCAGCCATAACTTTTCTACATATGCATAGTTTGTCCACTTCGTAGTTAAGTAAAAGTATGTTCTTTTCTAGCTTTTTATCATATATTTCCTTCGATACTGAAATTCTAATTTTTGGAAAATTCTTCATCATATTCCATCTCTCATTTCATAAAAACTAAAAATACCTTTAGTTGGGGTGAGGGGATACCAATTCATGTTCATCCCTCATATCGCATTCAAATTTCATCACCTTTTATATCACATGTCATCCTAACCAACATACTTTTCCAAACAAATGCTATTGCATTATGATTCAAAATCTCTATGTTTTTCAAATGATGTGTCTAGTCAATTTAATGTCTTAAATTGCTCTACATAAATTATCAAGCCGGGTATCGTAAACTGATGAAGTGTGGTGCACCATATGTGCTTAGTTAACCTTTTTCTTACTTTGTTGTTTTATAGTTTATGTTGTTTTTGGGGTTTTATTCTTGTTGGTTTCTTAAAGTGTCTAATGCAAATGGAAATCCTATTCTAAGGTCATAAGAATACTTTTAAAGGACAAGTATGGATAGAGATTTCAAGGCAAGGCCTATGTCCCTAATGGTAACTTCCAAAACTTAGCACTTCAAAAGATCTTAAAACATGTTATTGATGGAATTAGTACTCAAACAAAAGTGTAAATATGCAGCTACTTCAATCAAAATAGAATGCAACAACCAAACAATGAGCTAGTGACTATGAAACCCAGTATCCTTGCTGCTGTATGAAAAGAAAACTGAACTTAAAGCAATTAAAAAACTGTAAGCAAAGTAAACTAAATCATATTACATCAACTCATATTCTGACCCCTCACCTTTCGACTCGCTTTGGCTATAGCAGGCAATCATAAACAAATTGAGTAATCTGATATCTAAATTGTAGGAAAGTAAACTAAATCATACTACATCAAATAATACTTTGATTCCTCACTATTTGAGTCGCTTGGCTATAGGAAGGTAATCATAAACAAATGGAGTAATATGATATCTAAATTGCATGAAATGAAATTGCAGAAAATGAAACTAAGATTAAACTACTCATTCATACTTCAATCCCTGAAAATGACATAAGTAATCTAATCACTAACTTGCAAGAAAGTAAACTAAATCATACTACATCAAATAATATTCTGATTCCTCACTATTTGAGTCGCTTGGCTATAGGAAGGTAATCATAAACAAATAGAGTAATATGATATCTAAATTGCATGAAAGTAAATGAGCAAAACAAAACTGAAAGAAATAACAATGCTAGAAATAGAACTCAGAAAATAAATCAACAAAAGGACAAGATGATTCCATCATGTCATTAGTCATTAAAAAGCTATGTGCATTACTAATCTACAATCAACCGGTTGAACACACTTGCATGAATTAAAATTGCATGAATGAAAAATCTAATCTATCAAACTTGAAAGCAATCAAATGACATAATGAAATGAAAGCAAAATTTACAAAATGAAATCTACTCTACCTTACATTCTAATATGCTCCATGACATTTACTTCACATCTCCTTCCATGTTGAGAACATCAAAGCTTTATTCAAGTTCTTCAAAATCACAAAGTACAACAAAGCTCTCTAAAGCTTTCAAAAGCCATCAAGGAAAAACTACAAACTCCAAGCTAAAGAACTCACAAGCTAAAAGACTAATAAGCTAAGCTCTAAACTGAGACTTAAGAACTAACAAATGAAGGAGAGAGATCTCCTATTTATACAAAAAGATGAGAAACCATCTCATTAATGAGAGTCCATGAATCTCTCCCTCTACCTCTAGAGTCCTAATCAAAATAGAAACTGATAAGACACATGTCTTCTTAGAGTTACAATACAATTAGGAGATGTGACACATATCCTCATGATCCCATGATTCTTTCCACTCAAATTCGAATTTGGCCTTAGAGTGCCACATAAGGGTCTTCTAGAAGCCTCCTTTCAACCTACACATGTCAACAATCTCAACCCATTGGTTAGGTATAAGCTTATGCACATTATTTCCTAATTTTTAACCACAAATTCACTTAAAAAGCTTAGAATTAATAAAGATTGGAAAAACATAAATGTGGCCCAATGATAATGAAAGTGGGATGAATGTGGTGACATAGTAGTGAAATGGAGGTGATATAATGGACATAATAGTGAAAGTGTAATGGAAATGAATGACATTTTCAAGACTCAACATGATGATCGAAGAATGAGCACATTAGATGGCTCATTAAATGATTTCAAAAGTCCTTTTATGCAACACAAAAATGAAAGAAGTATAGTTACACAAGAACGAATACTAATAAAATTTGGTTGCCATACAAGAACAAACCAAAGTAATATGTTGTAATCAAATGTTTTTCAAAAGAACACTTTGCAAAAGGAACAATGTTATCAAAATATTATGCAAAGTAGAAAGAAGAATCAACATCAGCCAAAGTTCATATTGAAGAAAGACAATTCAAAAGATCAAATCATGATCAATGAAATACATTGCATGAGGAAATGCAATAACTTCAGTCCTACAAGGTTCAATTTTGAATTCTCTTCAAGATTGGAAGGAGATTTGGAATAGGAGTCAAACATATCTCATGGAGAAAAATCATGGATATGTCTCTAATCAGTTGAGACTTTTAAGGATCCAAGGAGAGAATGGTGGACCACCATTAATGAGGTAGTTGTTTAATTTTTGTATAAATAAGAGAACAGTCTCATTTCAGGGGGGAGGAACAATTTGTAATGTGAAACTTGTAATATTGAAGAGGTTTAGAATCATAGAAGGAGATGTAACAGGAGGATGTAATAAGATAAGTTAGTAGTAGGTTTGTAGCATAGATTTTGAGTTGATAATTGTAGACTCTTTTTTTTTTGTAATTTGTGAATTTATCATCTTCCATTGATTTTCAATAGAGTGTGCTTTTCCATTCTGCAAGTTTGTTTTAGCATAACATTTCAACTCATGAAAGTGTGTTTCAATTTTCACAAAGTGTCCATAGATTAATGATTTCAATTTCTACAGGAGTGCTTAGATTACATATTTGATTTATGTAAATGTGTGATTTCAATTTTTGCAAATGATTTTTACTTCCGAAAGTGTGTGGTGTGATTTATTGCTTTCTATAATATATTTATTTTTATGTCAATTGTCATTTTTAATTTAATAGATTAAGATTTCACTTTCAAAATTGGAAACTGGTCTCTAGCACATATGATGCACGTGTGGCTCGCAAGTCTAGGGAGCCCTAGGTTGACAATTTATGTTAAGGAATTTAAGAAATTAAATTACCTCTACATGAATGACTGTGGTCGATTTGATGCAGAAGGAGATCAGGAGGAACACCAGAGATGGGACCTTGTCCAAGGAAGTGGAATAGGATTTTGCTTAAAAAGTAAGGAAAAGAAGGCCAAGGGAAAGAACTCCCAAGAAAAGGAGGGCATAAAGAATATGGACTTGATGAAAATCAAGTGTTTTCACTATCACAAGCATAGACACTATGCCTAGAACTACCCACAAAGGAAATCAAGTAAGAAGGAGCCGACAGTAGTGGTAACATGTGAAGCTCTAGCTTCATAATTTGAACTTGGTTTCACTCTCATTGCATGCATGGACAACACTATCATGGGAGGCTTTTGGTATCTTGACAATGGTACCTCATTCCATATGATGGGGAATAGATATTTCTTTATTTATTTTGAGGAGAAATACCTAAAGAAAATCATAAAGTTTGGAGATGACGAGAGGTATAGAGGTACCAAGATCGGTGTGGTTACCTTTCATATGGGGTCTGGCTCCCCTCTCAGGATAACAAATGTGATGTATGTTCCAGGACTAAAGAAGAATCTCGTTTTAGTCGTGATATTGGAAGACTATGGCTATGATGTGCTTTTTAGTAAGGGAAAGGTTTTCCTTAGGCCACAGGATAGCTGAAACAGGTGAGTTCATGGGTCAATATCTTGTATGCTCTTAAGGTTCAAGCTACATGCAAAGCCTTGAGGAGCAAGGCAAAGGTTAGATACTTGGTGGGTAAGAGGGAGAGTAAATTACCTCTCAACATGTAGGACCAGAAGAAGCCTCAGAAGTATCTTTGGGAAGTTGTGGAGCAACCATAACTAGAGAAGCTGAGAGGATGCCGAGTGAAGAGTTCCACTGAGGTAGAGAAGAAGCAATCTCAAAAGGAGTCTCAGACAATTGTCAAGTAGCCACAATTGGAGAAGCTGAGAGGAGACCGAGTGGAGGTATCCACTCATGCAGTGATCTAGATTTAAATAGGAATGCAACAAATTACAAATATAACCATAAACGCAAAGATGCAGTGGAAATAATACTTCATTTAATTAATGTAAAATATTGAAATATGCTTACAAATAGAAATGGAAATAAGCCAGCTAGGGTGATGGTATCTTATCTTTGAGAAGAGATGTGGCGGCTACATGCCTCTAAACTGCCTTACAATGAGGTTTTAGGGCCTTTTCATTATTTAACAATAAGAGCAAGCCCTAAACAACCAAAACCCTAACCCAAGGAGATATAACACCAAGAGTTTATGGGCCTCATTGGGGTTAGTTGGACAACCAACTCCTAGAGTCGCAATTTGGTCATATTATCTTTGTTTGACACGCATGATAACCTGTTGGAAAGATCTCTCCGAGGACTCTGAAAAAAATATGATTTTAGTTAAAAAACCATTGGTGGTAGATTTCGACAAAGACGTGGTTTAGGGCCTGAAAACGTCTCCAGAAGTTTAGGACTCGAAAAACTGCTAAAAGTGCCAAAATGCATTTCTCCAAATTGGCACATAACTTGTGTTGCTGTAGTGTTTGGAGAACCTACCAAATGTGGTGGAGGTGCTCTTCCCAACTCTGGCTGAAGCTCAGGATGTCATCCAAGTATACCACTACAAATGAGTTGGTGAATGGTTGCAAGATGTCATGCATTAGCCTCATGAAGGTTGCAGGATCATTCGTCAATTTGAAAGACATAACCAACCATTCGGAAAGGCCCTCCTTGGCTTTGAAGGCAGTCTTCGACACATTGGAGTGTTCGATTGGTACCTAGTGATATCCTGAATTTAAATCGATATTGTTGATATATTTTCCCCCCTTCAGTTGGTCTAGGAGGTTATCAATCCATTGGATCGGGTACCTATTAAGGACAGTGATCTTTTTCAGCGCCCGATATTCAATACTGAGTCTCCATGTCCCATCCTTCTTCTATACCAACACGATTGGGCTCCCACAGGGTGATGAACTCGGACAAATGTGACCTTTCTGCAACATCTCCTGAATCTACCTTTTGATTTCATTGTTTTCCAGAACAAAGTGCTGATAGATTGGTCCATTGGGTAGTGGTGCACCTAGGGTCAGATCGGTGGAATGCTTGACCTGACAGTGCAGAGGAACCCCTGCGGGAGAGGTGAAGATGTCCTTGTACTCCTCCACGACCTTATCCATCTATAGTTGTCATGTAGAGGGGCCTTGTTTAGAGTTCGTGGCCACCGTCTTCTTCTTTCCTTGAGGGTGTATCATTAGGAAAACAAATTTCCTAGCTTTAGAAATGAGCTTACTACATTGTTTTGCAGTAACCAAAGAGATGGTGGTAGGCGGTGCTACCTTCGGTATCCTGTACAACTTATTTCCCAAAGTAACAATACCACCACGGGGCCTTCATTCATACACACCATGTCGCTTCCATAAGTATGGTTGTTCTAATAATACATCACAAACTTCAAGGGGAGTAGTGTCACACAATACCTCATCCGTGAAGGGCTTGATGTTGTATGAAGGCAACATTACTGCTCACGCGAAGATCCCGTCCTTGGTGAAGGAACCTAATGATGTATAATTATGGATGTGTTTTGGTCGGTAAGCCCAGTTGCTTCACAACCTCTACCGAAATGAGGTTCTTCTAGCTCCCAATGTCGACATTGAACTATAGTGGGTAGCCCTTTACCCAAATCTCAGAGTGGAAGAGATGCTCCTCCTCCTCTGGATCTTCAGGTTCCTCCTTCTGGATCTTCGTGGTGGCAATGGTGGCATTGGGCTCTGCATCAATAATCTTCTTCCCTTCATCATTCCCCTTGTCGGGTTTTGACTCAGAGTCTGAACATGCATTTGATTCTGAAACCTTTAGCTCGACCACCAATGACTGCTTGGTCCAACACTCACTTGTGTTGTGAGTGGAGCTCTTATGGCACTCACACCACTTTCCCATGTCCTTTTTCGGCTTCGCGACACTGTTCTTTGCTTGCAGCTTTGGCGAGTTGTCTTGGGCCACCCTGCCTTGGCTTTATCCTTTGTTCTATGGTTTAGGGGCACCTTTCCCTTGCATTAGATTCATAGATCCAAAGTCTCACTTATTTTGTTTAAACTTTTGCTCGACCTTGATGGCATATCGGTATGCCATGCTGAGCGAGGAGATGTTTAGGAATTCTATTTGTTCCTGGATGTATTTGTGCAGGAATCCATGGTATTTGAGTACCAAATGATGCTTTGAATCCTTGATACCCAACATTATGAGAAGGGTATGGAAAATATTGGTAAACTCTCGCACGTCTTGGTCCCTTCCTTTCCGTAGCATTGTCCACTTTATGTATTGATCCTCATAGCTTCCGAAAAGATAGTATTGCTCCTTGATTGCATCCCAGAATGAATTCCAAGTGGGTGCGGCTGAAAATAGTGAGCATGTACTTTCATCCTTCTGCTCACAGTAGGTTTCCCACCAGTCCTTGGCGTGTGGGGCTTCTTTTAGAAGAGTGAAAATAATCGTTTCCCGACTAGAAAAAACATGAACAGAAAAATAGCCCTCTAGCAGATTTAATCATTTATCGACATCATCTACGTCTATCTAACCATCAAATATGGGGATTTCAAAATTAACTTGTACCTTAAATGGTCTTGCATTTCCAGAGTAGTTGTTGGAAGCCAATGCATCACCCCTGGGTAGCCTGTAAAGGATCTGGGAAAAGTTGTCCATCGTTGCATTCCTTTGTCACTTGAGGGCTTCTTCGAGCAAGATTTTGATAGGATCTCCTGCCCCCTTGTCTTTCTTTTCATCCAGCATGGGAGGTTGTCGGGATTTGTGAGGCTGGTCTTGCAAAAGCTCGACCAGTTCAAGCCTTAACTCCTTATATCCTGACCTCGTCGGGGACATGCAAAGAAAAACATAGAAGAAAAGCAGACCGCTCTGATACCACTAATCTGGATTTAAACATGAATGCAACAAATTACAGAGGTAACCGTAAACACAATGATGCAGTGGAAATAATTCTTCACTTCATTAATGTAAAATACTGAAATATGCTTTTAAACAGAAATGGAAATAAACCAGCTAGGGCGATGCTAACTTATCTATGAGAAGAGATCTAGCAACTACATGCCTCTGAACTACCATAAAATGAGGCTAAGGGCGTTTTAATTATTGAAATATAAGATCAAACATTAAACAACCAAAACTCTAACCTGAGGAGGTGTAACGCCAAGAGTTTATGGGCCCCGTTGGGGTCAATTCGATAGCCAATTTCCCGGGGTCATGACTTGGTCATATTATCTCCATTTGACACACATGATAACCCACTGGAAAAATCTCTCCAAGGACTACAAAGGAAAGATGATTTTAGAATTTCCCACCAGTCCTTGATGTGGTGGCCTGCTTTGAGAAGAGCAAAAATAATATTTTCCAGACTGAAAAAATCATGAACAGAAAAATAACCCTCTATCAGATTTAACCATTTATCAACAACATCTGCATCTATCTGACCCACGAATATGGGGATTTCAAAACTAACTTGTACCTTAAACGGTCTAGCGTTTCCAGAGTAGCTCTTGGAAGTTGATGTGTCGCCCCTGGGTAGCCCCTGAAGGATCTGGGAAAAGTTGTCCGTCATTACATTCCTTTGTCGCTCGAGGGCTTCTTTGATCAAGATTTTGATAGGATCTCCTGCTCCCTCGTCTTTTTTTTCATTCACCATGGGAGGTCATCACGATTTGCGAGGCTAGTTTGGCAAAGGTTCGGCTAGTTGAAGCCATAACTCCTTATATCTTAACCTCATTGGGGACATGCAAAGAAAAACAGAGAAGAAAAGCAGCCCACTTTGATACCACTAATCCCGTTTTAAACAAGAACACAACAAATTACACAGATAACCATAAACACAGAGATGTAGCGGAAATAATACTTCATTTCATTAATGTAAAATATTGAAATATGCTTACAAATAGAAATGGAAATAAACAAGTTAGGGCGATGGTAGCTTATCTCTGAGAAGATATGTGGTAACTACATGCCTCTTAACTGCCTTACAATGAGGCTTAAGGGCTTTTTCATTATTGAACAAGAGGAGAAAACCCTAAACAACAAAAACCCTAACCCGAGGAGATGTAACACCAAGAGTTTATGGGCCCCGTTGGGGTAAGTTGGACAACCAATTTCCCGGGGTTGCGACTTGGTCATATTATCTCCATTTGACACACATGATAACTCGTTGGAAAGATCTCTTTGAGGACTATGACGGAAAAGAAAATTTAATACTTTCCCATTAGTCCTTGATGTGGGCGGCTGCTTTGAGAAGAGCGAAAATAATATTTTCCCAACTGGAAAAATCATGAACAGAAAAATAACCCTCTAGTAGATTTAACCATTTATCAATGGCATCTGCATCTATCTAACCCTTGAATATGGGGATTTCAAAATTAACTTGTACCTTAAATGTTCTGGCATTTCTAGAGTAGCTGTTGGAAACCGATGCGTTGCCCCTATGTAGCCGCTGAAGGATCTGGGAAAAGTTGTCCATCATCGTGTTCGTTTGTCACTCGAGGGCTTCTTCGAGCAAGATTTTGATAGGATCTCCTACCCCCTCATCTTTCTTTTCATCCACCATGGGAGGTCATTGGGATTTGCGAGGCTAGTCTTGCAAAGGATCGACCAGTTCAAGCCCTAACTCCTTATATCCCAACCTCATTGGGGACATGCAAAGAAAAACAGAGAATAAAAGCAGACCGCTTTGATACCATTGATCTCAATTTAAACAAGAATGCAACAAATTACAAAGATAACCATAAACACAATGATGCAATGGAAATAATACTTCATTTCATTAATGTAAAATACTGAAATATGCTTACAAATAGCAATGGAAATAAACTAGCTAAGGTGATGGTAGCTTATCTTTGAGAAGAGATGTGGTGGCTACATGCCTCTAAATTTCCTTACAATGAGGCTCAAAAGCCTTTTTATTATTGAACAATAAGAGCAAACCCTAAACAACCAAAACCCTAACCTGAGGATATGTAACACCAAGAGTTTATGGGCCCCGTTGTGGTTAGTTGGACAACCAACTTCTCGGGGTCATGACTTGGTCATATTATCTCCTTTTGACACCCATGGTAACCCATTGGCAATATCTCTCCGAGGAATTGCATGGAAAATATGATTTTAGTTACAAAATTGTTGGTGGTATATTTCCAAAAAAACATCAGTTAGGCCCTTAAAACGGCTCCAAATGTTTAGGACATGAAAAACTGCTAAAAATAGTAAACTGTGCTACAATTAATGAAACTAAAAAGCTTAAAGAAGCAATGGTGGGGGTCCAAGTCGAATTGGCAGGTGGCCACCAATATCCACCTGGAACATGTAGAGGCCTCCCGTAGGGGGAATTTTGAGCCAAGTGGGCAGAGGGATCACATGCAACCATACCTCTGAGTGTGAGGTGGGGTGACGTGAAGTGATAGTCCCATGAGGGCTGAAATTGGGCAGGGTCCATTGAGAGGTTTTATCTCATGGATCGTACCTTGCTACGAGAGCCCAAAGTACCTAGTAGCATGAGGAATCAATTGGATTGATGCAGTCAGAGATGACAGCGATAGAGGCTAGAGCAGTAAGATACTGAAGAGCATAGATAATGGTTGACAATAGTGCAGAAAGGTAGAGTCATCAGAATCACAGAGTTTTTAGTCAACAAAGGTAGTAACAGTCACAGATTTTGATGACAGAGGCATCATTCTGATTCAGGTTGGATTTTAATTTTTTTTCTGTAGTTGTGGGAGCAACAACACTAGAGATAATTGTTACATGCACAACATTCCAAAGGTTTAGGATCGAGATCAAGTTGAATTCCTTTCTTGTTGAGAGGGAGTGTTGAAAATAGCAAAAACAAATGTTAAAAATAGAATCTAGAAATTTCAATTTAATTTGTCCATGAATTAAAATGAGAATTAAAATTGAATTCTATTCTCATAGCAACTTGTAGATAGTTAATTAAATTTAATTAACTTAATTAGCTTAAGAATTTCGAGTTTGAAGTATTTCTAAAGTCATGTATCCGTTTTCCCTATAGGGGTTCAAGATGAGTTAAGAACAAGTTGTAATTAGATAACTCAGTTTACTGAGTTAAGTTTAGTTAAATTAGTTCCAAACTTTTTTAGGAACTAATAGTGAGTTAATAGTCAGTTGGTGCACTAATGCATTAACTAGTGCTACTCTAGTTAATAGGAGATTCCCTCATTAGAAACTCATGCATGTCAATTATGAGAAAGACCCAGTTGAGACTAGAATACAAGGATAATGTATTATCGCTTGTATAATTTTCTGAGTTGCACAGACGCTGCATGCAATAACAAACTGAACCTAGAAGGGATTGCACAGTTTCAGATGCATTAGTTTCCATTTAATATCGGCTAATCAACCATAGGAATTTCACAAGGAAATAGGGGCTTGGAGAGCTGGAGAATTGGCAAAGTGTCGGCCAAGAGATTTCTTGTGAGCTGGAGATTGATTTTACTAAGTGTTGGGATTGTTCTTGTGAGAACAAGCATTGTATTACCATATTGGATTTCTGATTTAATGAAATACATATAGTGGGGTTTTGAGTTGTGTCCTTCCTTGAATATCATTAGGTTATTTGCCATTGATGTTCTTCTTCTTTTTCATATTATTTTCATCAATCTTTATGGGATTTCGTTGTAAAGAGTAGAAGTAGATTCTTATCTTTTGCTTTAGTAAATTACATGAGCTTATGAATCTACTGGATTTTCTATAGAGATATACGCTATGTTGATATTAGCATAAAGAGATGTCGAAGATAAAAAAAAATGAGCTTTTGACTAAAAAGGAAAAATCCCCATAAATCAAGATGCCTCTTTAGGGAAAAATCCCACATGGAAGGAAGGCATTGATCCAGGTGGATTTTGGTGGCCACCCACCTACCCCATTTGGACCCCCATGACTGTCTCTTTTAATCTTTCAGTTTCTGTAATTGTAGCACAATTTACTATTTTTAGCAGTTTTTCGGTCCTGAACTTCCCCGAAGCCGTTTTGAGGCCCTAAACGATGTTTTTTAGGAAATCTGGGAGCAACATGGGTACTTGGACTGATGTTTCTCTTCCCAAAGTTGTAGTACTCAGATATATGTTTCTAACGAGCTATTTTACACATCAAACGAAGATGTATACCAAAGTTATGACCCCGGGAAATTGATGTACCAATTTACCCAAACGAGGCCTAGAATTTGGCGTTTCACCTTCCAGGGTTAGGTTTTGGGATGTAAACGAATTTCAATTGTTTCTCAACAATAAATAGGTCTTTGAGCCTCATTGTAACACAGTTCAAAGGCATGCAACTACCAAATCTCTTCTTAAAGATAAGCTACCATCGCCCTAGCTGGTTTATTTCCATCACTGTTTGTAAGCAGATTTCAGTATTTTACATTAATGAAATGAAGTATTAGTTCCAATACATATCTATATTTATGGTTATCTCTGTAATTTGTTTTGTTCATGTCTAAATCCAAATCAGTGGTATCAGAGTGGTCTGCTTTTTCTCTCTTTTTTTCGCATGTCCCCAAAGAGGTCGGGATATAAGGAGTTAGGGCTTGAACTGGTCGAACCTTTGCAAGAGCAGCCTTGCAAATCCCAATGGCCTCCCATGAAAGATGAGAAGAAAGACAAGGGGGAAGGAGATCCTATCAAAATCTTGCTTAAAGAAGCCCTCCAACAACAAAGGAAAGCGATGATGGATCGCTTTGCCCAGATCCTTCAGTGGCTACCCAGAAGCGAGGCATCGGCTTATAGTAGCTACTCTGGAAATGCCACGCCCTTTAAGGTACAAGTTAATTTTGAAATCCCCATATTCGAGGGTCAAATAGATGCAGATGCCATAGATAAATGGTTAAATATACTAGAGAGTTATTTTTCTGTTCATGAATTTTCGAGTTAGGAAAAGATTGTTTTCGCTCTTCTCAAAGCAGCCCCCCACGTCAAGGAGTGTTAGGAAACCTACTGCAAGTAGAATGATGAAAATATTGGCTCACTATTTTTAGTCACACCCACTTGGGATTCATTCTGGGATGCCATCAAGGAGCAGTACTACCCTATCAAAAGCTACGAGGACAAATACATCAAATGGACCATATTGTGGCAGGGAAGGGACCAAGATGTGCCAGAATACACAAACATTTTTCATACCCTTTGCACACAGTTGGGCATCAAGGACATTGAGTTGCATTTGGTACTCAAATACCACAGCTACGTACACAGATACATCCAAGAAGAGGTGGATTTCCTGAACATCTCCTCGCTCGGCACGGCATACCGATACGCTATCAAAATCAAGCAAAAGTTCAAACAAAAGAAGCGAGGCTTTGGATCTGCAAATCTGAAGCCCAAAGGATAAATCTAAGGCAGGGTGACCCAAGACAACCCGTCGAAGCTGCAAGAAAGGAACAACACCACGAAGCCAAAGAAGGACACAGGAAAGTGGTGTGAGTTGCACAAGAGTCCCACTCATAACACAAGTGACTATTGGACCAAGCAATCGCTGGTGTCCGAGTTGAAGGCTTCTAAATCAGATGCATGTTCCGACCCTGAGCCAGAACCTGACAAGGGGAATGGCAAAGGGAAGCAGATCATTGATGCAGATCCTAGTGCCACTATTGCCACCGCCAAGATCCAGAAAAATGAGCCTCAAGATCCAGAGGAGTGGGAGCGTCTTTTTCACTCACAGATGTGGGTGAAGGGTTCCTTGTTGTAATTCATTGTTGTCAGTGGGAGCCAGAAGAACCTCATTTTAGCAAAGGTCATGAAGCAGTTGACTACACCACACCTGCAACCGTGCAGTATCGGGTGGCTTCATGAAGGACGAGACCTCAAAGTTCTGCAGCAATGCCACCTTCCCTACAACATCAAGCCCTTCACAGATGAGGTATTGTGTGATGTTACACCTCTGGATGTTTGTGATGTACTATTAGGCTAGCCATACTTGTGGAGGCGACATGTTGTGTATGAGTCAAGGCCTCACGTTGTCATTATTTATTTGAATAATTCATTATACAGGATACTGGAGGTAGCTCCTCCTACTGCCACCTCTTTGATCACTGCTAAGAAAGGAATCAAGCTCATCTCCTAGACCAGGAAATTCATTAGTCAAGTTCACTCCCAAAGTAAGGGGAATATCGTCACGACATCCATGACTCCCGCGAAGGGTTCCTCCACGCAGCATCAGCAGAAAAGGGATATAGTCATGACAGAACATAGGAACAACTTCTCCTCACCCACAAGGGTACCACACAAGCTTCAGGTGGGCAGCAAAGTCTGGTTGCATCTGCAGAAAGAATGCCTTACAAGAGCCCATCAAGAGCTCCGACCACTCCGACATGGTCCTTACAGCATTACTAAGGTTGTGGGAAATAATTCTTTGGAGCACAACATTCCTCCATTCCTTCACCTGCACCAAGTGTTCAATGTGTACTACCCTCAACCATGCTTCCCACCATTATTGGACACATCCGAGATTGCAGAACAGCTCACCAGGGACCAAGTTCAGCAGATGGAGGAACTCAATGCAATGGGGATCATTGCTTTCTAAGGGGGGAGGAATGATCTAGGTGGATGTTGGTGGCTACCCACCTATCCCATTTGGACCCCCATGACTGTCTCTTTCAGTTTTTCAATTTCCATAATTGTAGCACAATTTACTATTTTTAGCAGTTTTCAGGTCCTGAACTTCTAGAGCCGTTTTGAGGCCCTAAACGATGTTTTTTGGGAAATCGGGGAGTAACATGGGTCCATGGATTGATATTTCTCTTCCCAAAGTTGTAGTTCTCGGATAGATATTTCTAACTAGCTATTGTACACATCAAATGGAGATTCTATGCCAAAGTTACGACCCTGGGAAATTGATGTACCAATTTACCCAAACGGGGCCCACAATTTGGTGTTTCATCTTCTAGGATTAGGTTTTTGGGAAGTGAAGGATTTTCCATTATTTCTCAACAATAAATAGGCCTTCAAGCCTCATTGTAACACATTTTAGAGACATGTAACCACCACATCTCTTCTCGAAGATAAGCTACCATCGCCCTAGTTGGTTTATTTCCATTACTATTTGTAAGAATATTTCAGTATTTTACATTAATGAAATCAAGTATTATCTCTTTTTCATATCTGTGTTTATGGTTATCTCTCTAATTTGTTGTGTTCCTGTCTAAATCTGGATCACGCATAAAATGCCTGTTGCAAGTATCAATGTTGTTTTTGATCTCTTGGCATAAAAAAGAATCTCTGCATGTGGGTGAAATGAAGACGAGCACTTATACAATTGGGAGGAGAGCAATGCTTAATTTTCAAGTGTCTTCTGACTACAAATTTTCACGTTAGCTTATGATTTACAGTTCTTTAGCTAGTGAAGATCAGTGTTGACTGTTCAATTTGTTATTTATTTATGGATTAATGCATAAATAAAGTATACATTGAGACTCGGTAATCATGGTTGTAATGTTGGATGTTTACAGGTTAGGAAAGAGTAAAATATGTATTTCTGTCATAGTGTGATTCTAAAATTAAGATTATTTTGAACAAACTAAGTGTAGTAAGATTAATATTGGACATGCTTTCTGCAACTTGTACAATAGAAATTTTATATTACACAATGGGGAGCATGTTTATTTCTATCCAAATTTATTTTCAAACTAATCACTCAATATGAATAGCACATGCAATGAAATATGCATAGAAAAGATCATCAGGAAAAATACATTAGCTCTGGATTGTTGTTATTATAATGAATAAAGGAAATAAATCCAGATGCATGCATAGGAGAGTCATAAGAAAAGAAAATCAGTTGCAAGCTTTATGGAAACATTGTAGAAACAATTCCCCCTCAAAGGAAGGATAGAGGAAAGGTACGCAGAAACAAATTCTAGCCAAGCACATGGGTCGTAATTGTAGTTGGGGTACCATTTTTGAAAGGCTCTAGGTATAAACCAAACAAAAAAATAAAATAATAAGGAAGGCATAGTATAAGGCCGAGACAATGGTGAAACGAGTAGGGCACCCTTTCAGCCTTTCAATTGCTCGGTTGGGACACCAGAGAGGGTAATTAAGCTATCATACTCCACGCTTACAATCAGAAGTACCTAAATAAGTACGCATATAGTTCATAAACAACAATATGCATAAAATTTTGGGGAAAACATGAGGCGAATCCAAAGTAAACAAAACAACATAGTATGCAAGGTAATTAATAATGATACATACCCATCTAAAGAATAAAACAGAAAAGTATTGTGTGCATAAAATATAAACGAAATCTTAGTGAGTTGTAGAGATATCAAAGGCAAGTTATATATATCAATACTAATTGAAACCAAAATACCATAGCAATAGGAAATGAAGAACCCCCATTCAAATACTGGGCATTCAAGATGGAATAGTGTTGGTAACCAGGGAATACACGTATTCTGGTACACCAAACATAACAATACCATGGAAATTGAAAAGGAAAACCTAATGAGAATATAATTCATATACATATAATCACGGTAACTTTCATCCAAATAAAGTGCGAATGCACTATACACAACTTTAACAGAATGAACTTCATAGACAATATATGTCGAGATGAAAACCCATACTCGACTTGCAAAAAAAAACAATATAAATTCACCAGTTTTTTGAACATAGAATCACCATGATTTGAAAGGAGTCCTTTAATATTATATGATACAAAAGAAACAACATAAGCCATTGTGTGGTGAACCATCAGGAACCCACAAATAATATATTATATTAAGGAATATAGACCACTGAAGCCATAGGAGGTCTCGAGCCATCATGGTTGCCACAATTAAGTGGAATACAAAAAGGAAACAACTAGAGAGAGCACTTGAGCTCTTTTTGACCATCAACACTCGAAAACCACTGGAGCAAGGAGCTAACCAACCTGGAAAAAGAGACCAGAGTAGTAATGTGTTAAGGAAAGGAATGAAGTCATGAATGATGAATTAGAACCCAAATGTAGGAGGTCTTTGGTACCTACATGCAATTGGCACCAACAACAATAGGAAAACATAGGTAAGAGAAAAACCTAGAAAAAGGATGAAGAAAAGAAAAAACAAAACCCGGAAGGAAAATGTAACATAGAAATACAAAAATAAATGTTACCTATCACTGATTGGCAGAACTGTGAGGAGAAGCTTGGGACCAACGCCAGACTACACAGGGTCAAAGAAGAACATAGTTAGCATGAGTCTCTAGTTTCACTATCATCAACCAATTGCAAGGAACCAACAGAAGAATGGGGTAAAGGTACCTATGAGAATCAAGTGTTCGCATTGAGTCTCTATTGATGACCTAGGTAGAGCATTTTGCTGGAGATACCATAGCGCTGAACACTGCAAACAAAGGGAACTATGATCTTACGCTTCCATCACTAGGTCCAATCCATCAATCAGAGAAATTTTTGCACTTAGAACAAGAATAATTAACAAGAAAGAAAAACCAATCGTTGGGATAAAAACCCCTAATACCTACAAATGCACACCTTGTTAGATTGTGTGTGACCATGAGATAAATTTGTCCAAAGGAGTGATGAAATACACTGAAAAATTGTGCCTAAGAGAGATTATGAATTGTTGCAGGGAAGTTAAAGGTGAAACCCTTTTACTGAGTAGATAAGTGACATAAAGAACCAGCGGATGGTGAATGAGATGTTCGAGGGATTCTACAGGCTGAATGGAAGTCGCATGAAGGTTTTTGTGGAGCCAAGAGGGGAGTGTTGCTACATTAAGGTCAAGACCAGAGCCTGCAAGCCCTTCCCCTCCGAGGGCAGCACAGTAGGAAAACAAAAATGAAATGGCAAGGAATACATTAGGTTAGGATTTAGGGTTAAGAGAGATAGATCCCACCATCAGATCTCACCTAACAATCATAACCGTTGACCATAATCCAAGATTTGTTAAGCGAAACCTAAGTTTGCCTCACCTATCACATGAACACCATGATGTGGCAACTCGACATTGGTTAGTACACCAGCGCATTATATCTTACGACACCAACTCGTCCATGAGAATATGAAACCAAAGGATAAGGTGAAAAATCATGTTACCTCAACCCTCTTTCCTGTAGGTTGTAAGTTATGAGACTTCACTAATTATAATTATAATACTCCCATTGGTAAACCTTTAGAAACGAATATAGCACAGATAACACCCTTATAATCTTTAATGTTTAAGTAGAAGGAAGGGATCTAGGGTCATGTGTTGGAGATCAGATGCACAGCAAACAATAAAACATATACACAACCATTTAAACTATGCACAGGCAACACAGGAATTTAACGTGGTTCACCCAACCAATCTGGGCTACGTCCACCAAACATAGGCATCGAAAATTCTTTATTAATCAAACAGGAGATTACATAAATCAAATCCTCACAAACTCTCACCCTCAAAACAATCTGTATGTATACCTGTTTTGTAGCAAGGAGAATCTAACTGCCTCATAAATCCTCTCAACTCAAATTTAGGATGCATTAACTCCCTCCCAACAACTTGGAGTTAATCTAGCAACAAAATTTCTATTGTTGTCACCTATTGAGATTTTTTCCTATTTTATTCAAAACTGAAAATATCAACAACCTCCACCTTGAAAACAATTAACCTGATGCCCTGTTATTATTATTTTATCTTTTCTGTAAGCCAAGAGAAGCCAAACACCAGCGTAGCTTCTCTAACAAAACTAGTTTCGTGAACATGTCTGCACAATTATCCTTTGTATGCACCTTTTCAAGAGAGACTCCCCTTTCAGTGATAACATGTCTTACAAAATGGTACTTGATTGGTATATGCTTTGATTTACTATGATAGACTGGATTCTTAGCCAAATGTATTGCACTTTGACTGTCACAAAATAACTTGATGTTGTCCTGCAGCCTACCAAACTCACCAAACAAACCTTTCAACCAAATCGCTTCTTTGCAAGCATGAGAAGCAGCGATGTATTCTGCTTCAGTAGTGGATAAAGCAACAATATTCTGTAGCTTTGACATCCAGCTGATAGCTCCACCTGCAAGAGTAAAGACGTACCCTGAAGTTGACCTTCTCTTATCCAAATCACCTGCAAAATGGGAATCAACATATCCGCAAACAAATTCACTACTCTTATTGTAATTAATACAATAACTACTTGTGCCTCTCAAATACCGAAGCACCCATTTCACTGCTGACTAGTGTTCTTTACCCGGATTTGCCATGTACCTGCTGACAACCCCAACTGCATGTGAAATATCTGGTCGAGTACAAACCATCGCATACATTAAACACTCCTACTACATTGGCATATGGAATTCGAGACATATAATCCTTTTCTTCATCTGTATTAGGACATAAACTCGAAGAAAGCTTAAAATGGGAAGCTAAAGGGATTGACACAGGCTTCACATTATTCATACCAAATCTCAAAAGTATTTTCTCGATATACTTTTGTTGTGATAGCCATAGCTTACCACTGCTCCTATCTCTGAAAATCTCCCTGCCCAAAATCTGTCTTGCTGCTCCTAGATCTTTCATATCAAATGTCCTTGCCATCTGAGCCTTCAACCTGTTGATTTCTTCTATGCTTTTGCTTGCTAAAAGTATATCGTCAACATACAATACTAAGATAATGAATATGCCATTTTTCAATTTCTTAAAATAAACACAATGATCATATTCACTTCTAACATATTTCTGACTCAACATGAAAGAATCAAACTTCTTATACCACTGCCGAGGCGACTGCTTCAGGCCATATAAAGACTTCTTGAGCCTGCAGACAAATTTCTGATTGCGATGATGAACAAACCCTTCCGGTTGCTCCATATAAATTTCCTCATCTAAGTCACCATGTAGAAATGCAGTCTTAACATCTAATTGCTGCAACTCTAAATCAAGAAAACCCACTAATGCTAACACAATTATAATTGAAACAATTTTAACCACTGGTGAAAAAATCTCATGAAAGTCAATACCGGTTTTCTGAGAAAACCCTTTTGCAACCAGTCGCGCTTTGTACCTGTCTTCCGTATCATTCACACCCCGTTTTAGCTTGAAAACCCATTTACACCCCACAGTTTTCCTGTCTTTCGGAAGCTCAACCAGATCCCATGTGCCGTTCTTACCCAAGGCCATCATTTCATCCTTCATGGTTGCTTTCCACTTGTCACTATTCGAACCTTCTATTGCTTCCTGATAACACAGAGGTTCATCGTCATTAGCAGTAAATGCAACTGAAGTAACATAATCATCATACCTTCTCGGTGGCCGTTTGATTCTTGTCGACCTCCTTAAGGATGTTTCTAGCGCTTCCTCGATTGGCTGACTACCATCTGTAGGAACTTCTTGCCGATCAGTATCTGAGACATGTTCATGATCTAAACCTGAACCCTATTCATGTTCTGATTCTGAAACCTGTTCATGACTAGTATCTGAACTATGGTCATCATGACTATCGTTAGAAATGTTATCAAACTGAATGTGATGAAAGTCAGATACATCATCCTGTTTCAATCTACTATCTACATCTAACTGTACAAGAGAGGATTCATTAAACTTTACATCTCTGTTGATGATGATTTTGCGGGTAGTAGGATCCCACAATCTATATCCCTTTGTTCCAACACCATACCCAATAAAGATATACCTTTTAGACTTTGGATCTAATTTAGTTCGCTGATGTTTAGGCACTAGAGCATATGCATCATAACCAAACACTCTGAGTTTAGAATAGTCACAAGGGTGTCCTCTCCATACCTCTTGCAGAATCTTGTAGTCTATCATCGTCGATGGAGATCGGTTTATCACATAACAAGTTGTTGCCACCGCTTCCGTCCACAACTCCTTTTGTAACCAAGCATTACTCAGCATACTCCTTGCTCTCTCTAGAAGAGTCTTGTTCATGCATTCGGCAACTCCATTTTGCTGAGGAGTATAAACCATGGTCTTATGTCTCTTGATCCCTGCATCCTTGCAATAGCTGTCAAACTCCTTGGAAGTAAACTCACCACCATTGTCAGTTCTTGATAATTTTATTGTTCTACCAGTGTTGTTTTCTACCAATGCTCTAAACTGCTTGAAAACTGAAAAAACATCAAACTTTCTTTTCAACATGTAGACCCACACCTTCCTAGAAAAGTCATCAATAAATGATACAAAATAAGATGAACCACCATATGAGGTTGTAGGGGCTGGTCCCCAAACATCTGAATGGATATAATCAAGTATGCCTTTACTAGTATGTTTGCATGTTTAAACTTTTGTTTACTTTGTTTTCTAAACAGACAATGCTTACAGAAATCTAACTTTCCAAACTTTAGATTTGGAAGTAACTTTCGATCAGCCAAAATTTTTAACCCTCTTTCACTCATATGCCCCAATCTTTGATGCCATAAGTGAATGGAACTACTGTCATGTTCAGACACAGTAGACACAAAATCTAACCCTGTACCTCCTTCTAACTGAAATAGATTTCCTACTTTCTTAGCTTTCATAACTAGTAAAATGCCTTTGTAAATTTTCATTACTCCACCTTGAATTACAGTTTTGTATCCATTTGAATCAAGTGCTCCTAATGAAATCAAATTTTTTTCTTAAATCTGGTACATGCCTCACATCAGTTAATAGTTTAGTTGTCCCATCATACATTTGCAGTTGTATGCTCCCAATCCCCACAATATTACATTTTACATCATTACCCATGTACACAACTCCATCATTAATTGATTTATATGTCTTAAACCATTCTTTATGGATACACATGTGGTTTGAAGCACCAGAATCTAGCAACCAATGTTGATCATGATTTGACACATTAACTGATAATACTTCATCACTCATACCTGAACCAGATGCTGAACCTGTATCTGTCGTATTTGCCTCCTTCTTCTCTGTCGAAGAATCTGCTTTTGAAGTTTGCTGCTATCGCTTCCAGTAGTCCTTCTTTAAATCCCCTGATTTGCCACAAAACCAACACTTTAACTTACTCTTCTTCCCTTTTGACTTTGAACGTGAGTCGCTCGGCTTCCTGGGACATCTTTCTTTCGAACGACCTCTAACCATCATAGCTTCTGATGTAGAGGTTTCGGAATGCGACCTCCTCCTTGTTTCTTCCGATAATAAGGATGCAACTACATCATCAAACTCAATAGTTTCTGATGAACTAAGTCTAAGAGTAACAAAATGATCTCATGACTCGGCAATGAGCATAATAAGTAAGCTTTATCCTCGATGGATTTTTCTTCTATACTTTGTAATTGCACAAGAAGAGTATTAAAAGATTAAATGATCAGCATCGATTGTACCTTCTTCATTCACAAACTGTACAACATGTCGCTTCAGGAGAATCCTATTGGTTAAGGATTTGGTCATGTACAGTTTCTCCAGTTTCATCCACAAACCAGCAGCTGTTGTCTCCGACACAATATTAAACAGGACATCATTAGCTAGTCGAATAGCACTTATCGCTCTTTCATCCATCTCGGCCCACTCATTATCTGCGATGTTGTAAGGATGTTTAGATTTGCCCAACAACGCCTTTGCCACGCCATGTTGGACAAGAAAATCATGCATCTTCACCTTCCAGATCTCGAAATTATTTTTTCCATTAAACTTCTCAATTTCAAACCGGGCACTCTGAGTTTTCGCCATCTTATATCAACCAAAAAATCACAATAATCTCCAAAACCAATGTTTAAATACCAGCAATTAACAAAAAAACTACCTATGCCTCGTAGCCTTTGTTTTTTAAATATTATATATATATATATATATATATATATATATATATATATATAATATAATATATATATATATATATATATATATATATATTGTTGTGTGAATTACAATGTACCAATTCTGCAATTTGTAACAAATATATATATCACCGCACACCATAAAAAAATAGCTCGAACCACCAATGGAAGGACTGATCCGCTTCACCAAAATCTACTCCACCTCATTTAAATTCATTAAGATCTAGTGAAAGGCATGTTTCCTCAAAAAAAACATTTTCAGATCTGGTGGTTTCCTCAATACGACATTTTCAAAAATCTAGTGGCTTCCTTTAAGAGAGCACGAATGTGGCGGATGGATGCTAGTATCCCTTATGATTTTCGGTGGACAAAATTACGGTGGAAGTTAAATTATGTTCACCAAACCATATAGAGTTATAAATAAACTACTTAGCATCCCTTATGATTATATGCGCTGGAATATAATCGTTACTGTAATGCCTCCGCATCACCAGCACGCACAATCACCAGCACAATGCCACCATTTAATAAAAAAAAAACAAAAGAAAAACAGTGCTCGAACTCACACGCACCAGCTGATTATACGTACCACCAATAATCCACGCACGCACACCAACATTCAAAAAATTTGACGCACGCTGCCTGATCCAATGCACAGGCACCAGTGCCACGATTCGCAGAAAAACAGTATGCATCAATCTACGTTCATATTTTAGGCTTTACTCAGTGCACCAACAACCAAACGCACGCACGCTGCCAGCAACACCATTCCATGAACACGCAGTGTTAACGGTTTGATCCTGTCAGTTACGCTCTCAATTTCTACGAACAATGTCCGCAAGACAATCCAGATTAGCGCGATGCTGAACAAAATCATTCGCTGCAAGATATCACTGTGTAGACTGAGTCCTCCACGCATCAGGCAGCGATCACTGACACGCACTCTCCAGCACGCACCTCAATCTCTACGCAGGTTTCCACCACCAGGTCTCCAACACCAGCACGCAATCATTCATACGCAGCGATTCAACGACATACGCACCAGGCACCAATGCTCCAACATCGCTCTGATACCAATTGTTGGAGGTCAGATGCACAACAAACAGTAAAACATATACACAACCATTTAAACTATGCACAGGCAACACAGGAATTTAACGTGGTTCACCCAACCAATCTGGGCTACGTCCACCAAACATAGGCATCGGCAATTCTTTATTAATCAAACAGGAGATTACATAAATCAAATCCTCACAAACTCTCACCCTCAAAACAATCCGTATGGATACCTGTTTTATAGCAAGGAGAATCTAACTGCCTCATAAATCCTTTCAACTCAAATTTAGGATGCATTAACTCCCTCCCAACAACCTGGAGTTAATCTAGCAACAAAATTTCTATTGTTGTCACCTACTGAGATTTTTGCCTATTTTATTCAAAACTGAAAATCTCAACATCATGAGCACCCTAAGACTAATCTAGTCAATGGTTATTAATGTTAATATAAACACCTTCATTACAGAACTCTCATGTTCCCAAATAAATGTAAAATACACGTATAAAATTATAACACAACAAACTTAAAAATGCTTAAAAATTGCATGCAATTGACAACAACCTAACAACAATTAACCTCTATATATATATATATATATGTCAAAATCACAATTCAAATTTTCCATTACAGCAAAACCAATTATACAAATAACAATATCATAATTACTAGAAAAGTTTACATTCTCTGTACGGTTTCCTTTTAGGAGTTGTCAAATGTACGCTGCCAAATCCATTATCCAAACAAGGTTGCGATGCAACGAAATACCTGCCGATTAACATTGCTTTAAACAAAATATTTGAATCTTTTGATAAATAGCCTTAGTAATAGCCAAATGGCAATATCACACTGCTAAATTGTTTAAACTATGATAAGGAAAATTTACTTTGGTTATTGGATAAACACATTTAAATTTTGGATTTTCAAAACCTTGAGATAAACACAAACTCAAATTTTGGTTTTTAAAAACTTTGGGATAAACGCAAACTCAATAAATTTAAGTTTTTATAAATTTTGGATAAACCCAAATTGATAAAATTCACTTTTAAAAACTTTGGATAAAGGTAAAACTTTGGTTAAAAAGCAAGTTAGATGTCTGAAATTAGACCTCAAAAACTTTGGATAAAGGCAAAACTTCGTTTAAATGAAAGCTGGACATCTGCAATAAGACCCCCAAGTTGAATGGCCAATGAAAACCATAAAAAAATTATTTAAATGATTTTAAAAATTCACTTTTTGCTTAAAACTTTGGTTAAATAATTAGATAGCAGTTAATATTTAAAAAGTCAAACAAAATTAATTCATAGTCAAAACGATATCGATCGCTATATACATGCTACTTTCAGCAAGTGTAATAACAATATCATAATGGCTGGAAAGTCATAGAGAAAATAAGTGTGAATTTAATAACTCCCAGCATCTTTGAATTTATATATTATTTTCCACTTTACCGGAAGCCCGTGTTACATGAAGGGAATTTAAAAGAAATAAAGCACTATTTTTGTGAGGATTAGTATTACTCATTCATTCATATAGCATAACTGTTTTTTAATATTAATTTAGATTATTTTAACTTTATATTACAAAATGTTAAGAAGGATAATTTTTTTTTTTTACTTAAAAAAGATTTTATCAGTTTTGATTTTATCTAGCCTTATTAGATCTAAATTTAATATTGATCTAAAATTATTTATATAATTATTCATTTATTTGATATATATTTATTCACTTACTTTTTATTAGTTTTTTTTCTTTAATTATAATTATTTTTCGATTTGACATTAATATTTTTTTAAACATCATTACAAAGTTTACTCCAATAAATTTAAACAATATTTTATTTAACCTTTAATTTGATTTTAAATAACTCTTTATATTTGTAATAGATAAAAAAAAAATGTTCCATGAGTATTTCTCTTGAACAATTATTTTTTATTACTTATTATAAAAGATTATAATATATTAATTTAGTTAAACTTTTTAATTTATATTGTTTAATAATAAACTAATTAAGGATAACTACTTGAATTTATTTTGGATGATAGGAAAGAGTAATGATTTTTGTCATTTTTTATTTATTTTTTCTCAACAATAAAATAGTTAATTATATAGCATAACATGTTCATTTTTAACATAGTGTTAATTTTGCAAAATTATATCACAGCATTTTAATTTATTTTTAGTTTATGTAAATATTAGTGAAACCCATTTGATTTATGAAACGTAGTTCTTACCTAGGTGGGTCTGTTATATTTACTAATCTAATATACTTGACGTTATCGGGAGGAAGTCTCCTCAACCTGTAATTTTTGGTTTTAGATTAGTATGGTTGGTAATTTCTCGCAAATTTAAACAATATATTTACTATATCTGATATTGAGCATTTTTATATATTATGACGGATTGTTACACCAAATTATATGTATTTTTTATCATTAATACTAAAGTCTTCCTATACAAATATTTATTTAAAAAATAAAAAAAAAAACCAGCCACTACACAACTTGGGGTTCATTTGCAAAGTATGAAGCTATTTTATTTTATTTTTCCTGAACAACAAACCACACAACATAGTAACATGGTGTTTGGTGTTTTGCAAAGTATGGAGCTAATTTATTTTATTTTTCTTTAACAACAAACCCATTAAGTGCACTACACAATATGGCGTTGGGTGTTTACTGTGCAAATATTGATTAAACCCTACAACGTTGTTTTATTCTATTTTTAGTCAACAATAAATCTTATTCAATCATTTATAATTTTGGACTCTTGTTGTTAAAAAAAATATGATTACTTTTGAAAGATCTAAATACGAGAATAGATCTAAAATAGGGATTTAATATAAGTAGAGAAGGATTTACTTTTCACGTGCAATTTTTTTATGAGTTAATAGTATTTAAATATTTTGTATAATTATTTTTTTTGCCATTAAGCTCAAAAACTTATGGAAGATTTAAATAAAACTTATGGATAATAAGGATCTCTCTTTTCTCAAAAAAATCTTCATGATGCAATTAGAAAAAACCAAGAAAACAACAAAATTATAGATATTTCAAAACAATAAGAACACTGACTTTTAAAGCCTTTAACTATTTGTTGTCTTGAGGCTTCTGTGATCTATATCAAGTTTAAGAGAGATTATTTCGGCGTAAATCACATGATGTTTCATTTGTCGACAGTTGAATGAATAGATTAGGCTTTGCATGTTAAATAGAGCAGAACCTCCAACGGCTATATTCAGGTAATGGCTAGATTTGATCGGTTAGTTGCGTCATGATAATAACTATTATTTAATTAGACAAGTCACCCTAGTTAGTTATAAAAAGGACCCTTTTTATACCCTCGCCATTATACAAATGTATTAAAAATAAAATAATAACCTAAACTAATTTAATTCAATAGTTAGTTAACAAAGTTATTATATCTAAAAATTAGAATTGGTTAAAAAAGTTATTAAATATATAAATAATAGAGCAATATATAAATAGCTAGATATATTCTTATTAAAATATAAGTTAAAGGGTTGTTTCATACCCTTATTTATAAATGAATATTAAAATCAATCAATTATAAACTAGATTAATTTTAAAATAATACTTATTTATCAAAGTTAAATAAATATAGAGTAATATAAGGGTATGATAAAGAGTAATTTAAATTATAATAATGATATTATAAATCTATATTAAAATAAAATAATTTAAATTAATGGTAAGTGAATTAAATCTAAAAACTAGAGTCGTTAGTTATAGGAATATATAGTTATATTTATTGAAAAGGGACTGTTTTAAACATTTATAAATAATTAATTACAAGTAAATTAATTCTAATTTAATATTTAATATATAAATATTAAAGTAATTTAAGGGAAGAAAGAAAACTCTAATATTTAAAATTTATTTTAAAAATTAAGGTTGATTTAAGGGTTAAAATTACCATAGATTATTTTCTTTGCCAACTAAATCAATCATAAGGAACATTGCCACAAGAAACAAAAAACCAGGGGAAATTTTAAAAAGAAAAAAGAAAAAACCAAACAGAGGGAGGGGAAGTCAAGAAGACAATGACTAAGAGGAGAGGGCTAGGACCCAGCAATTACTGATCTTCCAACCATCCTCCCTATTGAGATTGTTCGGCCTTTTTTCAATCTCAAGCGCTTCCCTAGATTTTCGGTGATGGAATTGGGACACTTTAGCAATAACACTAGCCTCTTCGATGCAGACATGATGATTGGTTTTCTCCACATGCTCTGCTAATACAGAAGACTTGGCCCTCCTATGCTTAAGGTCAAATGCATGCTCGCTAATTCTTTGATTAATGAAGCGACCAGTCTCACCAATATAGGGGGTCCCACATGAACAAGGAATAATATAAACCCCTTTCATGTCCTTGGGGTCGATAGGATCCTTCATCGTTTTGAGGGACTTACGAATGGTGTTAAGAGGTCCAAAGTTCGAAGGGACATTATGCTTCTTAAGAATCCTCGCAATCATATCCATGGTCCCTTGAAAAAATGGAAGATGGACACCAGGAATCCACTCCTTCTTATCCCTTTTAGTAAATGAATTCTTAGCAACTTTGAGGAAAGCCTTCTGTCCCAAGTTTCTACTATAACCATTCTCAACAAAGACATTAAGGAGATGGGATTTCTCCTCCTCGAAGCTCCTTTCATCAGAGATCCTTAAGGCACGAGTAGGAAGGGTGTTGAGAACCCCCAGCTTCTGAGCAGGGAAATGGTGGGAACTAGCATGAAGATACTACTCCATATGAGTTTTCTTACGAAACACTCGGTGGGAGAGGGAACCATCACTATTCTTAGAGATAAGAGTATCCAGGAAAGGGAGGCAACCATCGGTTTCTTGCTCCTTAGTGAACTTAATGGCCGAGGATTGACTATTGAGATGATCAAAGAAGAGGTCTAACTCCTTTTGGCCATGAGACCAGATGACATTAGTGTCATCTACATATCTCTTCCAAATCTTAGGCAGGAGGTGGCCTGATCTATTCATTCAACTTCTCCTGACGATGAACCACACTGGTTGATTCGAAATGCGTTGACAAATGAAACATCATGTGATTTATGCTGCTCTTAAACCTTTAACTATTTGTTAGCTAGATCTCAGAATTTCCTCAAACTCTGTAACCTTGATTTTATCAAATTAAAACTATATATATATATATATATATATATATATATATATATATATATATATATATATATATATATATATATATATATATATATATATATATAGATAGATATATTCTTACATAAAATACCACGGGTAAAATCATCCCTTGTCAAAACCAATGGTAAATTGAATACTTTACTTCAATTTTATTTTAACTATTCATTTTATTTATTTATTTATTTAATTTTATGTAATTTGACTGGATAAAAATGTTTATAGCTCTTAAGGCATTACAACATCTTTTCCATACTCAATTGGAGAAAACCTTCGAGCACAATTAATGTTGCATTCTTGGTTCTAACATTAAAAATAAAATATAAATATTGAACACTTTTACAATATTAAAAATATAATACATTCTTCTTAAATAAATTATGTGACCATCAAAGAAATAATGGAACATATAAATTGGCATCTAGATTTTGTTGTACAAAAAAAAAATTTACATAAATTATCATTCACTTGAAACTTGTTGTATTTAGTCATTCTGAATTCATAGGAACATAAAATGAAGGTGGTATGTAATGAGTTAGTTAGAGCATTCTTAATCTAAATTTGGGCAATACTTCTAGCTATGTCGGATACTCGCTCCTGCGTATCAGAAACTTGTGCAACATAGGATAATTATATTTCAATTTAATTTAGAATTCCTTAGAGAGGAATAAGCACAACTATATAACTTGAAGCATGTCTAGCAAGAACAATAGTAATAATTCATACAAGGATTCTTAGCGGCATACCTTTCCCTTCACACAGTTCCATCAGTTTAAGCTGGCAACATCAAATACACCTAAGTTTACACTTATTCATTGCAGTAAAGCTCTCAAAATGTCAAAAAATCAGTTGCAGTGAAGCTCCCGAAAATCTCCAAAGTACCCGTTGAAGCTCCCTACGGTTTTGGAGCATTTCCGATCAACTCGCAGGAGTGGGGGGGCTTCAAGTATGTGCTCTCCAATGCCTTAGAGTGTGGTACCCATGTAACTATGCAATTATCATTCCTTACTCTATGATAAGAAGCATTCTTAACATACCATATAGATCATAATTGTTGTGCATTTATTAACAACATTGGACAATGGTTATCAACGACAACCTACTTTTCTCTACCATGGCCACACCATGGAGAAACTTATTGTTGTTACAGATGGCATTTAAAAATAATTAAATATGTGATTTTACACTGATGCGGGGCATAAAACCCACCCCGAAATTTGATTCTTAGAGACTTCCAGAAGGAGCATCTTGACAGCCAAAGGAAGAGGACACAATTTCCTCTTAATTTGGTGTAATTGATTTAGAAGCGAGAAGGTTTTAGTGGTAGAGTACGAGATTCCTCTTCTATTAAGGGTTATTTTTTTTTATGTTTTATAAGCCTCATGTAAGCATATCAGGGGGCATCTAGTACAATGTTATATCAACTCAAGAGTATCTCAGGGCTTGAGAGGCTGTATATATGGAATTGGTTACATTTTGAATATATAGCTTGTGTATGTTGAGCTGAATTTGTGTGTTTCTTCTAATTTCTCTTAGTACCTATTATATATGAACCTCATTTCAGTTATGCCCTTGCCATTACCATCCTATTGGGTTTTTGTTGAGACGTTGCCTATAATATAGAGCCATCAGTGAAGCATTGAGAACAGGTGAAAACCTTAGAGGACACCTGAACTATGGGTTAGAGGAAATATATAATGGAAGCATTCAAACGCTCGAAGAAATAAGTTAAGACAATATTGGTACTTTGACTTCAACTTAATATGATTCATGCTCAAGGAATGTAGTTCTATTATCGAAACCTCTCACTCAGGTAACACTTAGTTTGTTTGGTCATAACTCAAACAGGTTAGATCCCTATAGGCTTGAATCATATTCGTGGAGAAGAGAAAGGGGGGCCAACCCTGAATAGAGTCACTAATTTCTAGTGTTAACTAGCCAACCTCTCGAATCAAGGTGGGACTATGAGTTTGGGTCCACAAAAATTGAATGTCATGCCAAAGAGAATTGTGGGTTGAAGGAATGAGTGATGGAGTTGAATTTTGGTGATGAACACTGGTGGGACTATTGCAAATCGATTTCAAACACCAATTTTTATGGCAAAGTGGAAGTAACGTTTGGGAGCTTTGTTTCTACATAGAAGGTGAAATTGTCAATATTGTGGGTCCATAACCAATAAGCTCATGAGATTAGAGTCATCCTGAGGTCCAAATATGTAGGACCTAGTTTTGTTTGCATTAAGCGGTATCACAACAGGGAAATATTTATTACTAGATAAAGGAGAACAACTTCCAACTATGGTTAGGTAAAAGTTGTGAGACAATTCCATAACTATGATTATGGGTAGAATTTTCAAGGGAGGTGAGTAGCGTGCAACAACTAGAAGAGTAGAGGAAGATTGAGAGGTTCTAGAGGAGGTGAACCTATGAGGCCAAAATATTGAACCAAAGGAGACAGCTTGATGAGGTGTTAGTGGAGGCTCCGTTGTAGCTCACTATTGAGTTTGAGGTGAAGCTCAATGATGCCTAAAGAGAAACAAGACTAAAATGGAGATGAGTGAGATGTATCAATAAAGATGCATGATTAGGAGATCATAAATATTTTAAGAGCGGGATTATGATGCTGTGTGAAACTAGATTTGATATTTAGAGGCTTCTAGAAGGAGTGTTGTGGCATCCATAGGAAGAGGACACACTTTCCTCTTATTTTTTTGTCATCTTGAATATTTATAAGCTTGTGGAAGGCTATCGTAGTAGACGACAGCATTCCTCTGCTATTATGGTTTGTTATTTTTCTCTATTTTATAATCTTCTTATAACTATGTCAAGGGGTGGAAAATACAATGTAAGGTCAGAGTGAGAGGCTTGAAAGGCTTGAGAGGCCATATATATGTAATAAGTTTCACTTTGAATATATATCCTATGTATGTTTAGCTGAATCTCTATGTTTTTTTTAATCTTCATGGGTACCTATTGTATACAAACCCTATTCCAATTATGTGTTTTCCATGACCTTCATATTTGGTTTTTATCGAGACATTACCTGTGTAATATATAGCCACTAGTGAAGCATTGAGAACAAGCAGTAACCTTGGAGGCCACTTGAAATACTAGTTAGAGGAAATCTACAATGGCAATGTTCAAACACTTAAAGGATAGAGTTAAGACAACATTGGTCCTTATCCTTTACTTAATACAATGTGTGCTCAAGGAAAGGAATCTAGCTAGTTATACCTCTCACTCGGGTTGGATCGTGTCAATTTGGTTGGGACTTGAATAAGTTAGGGCCATATGGGCCTAAACCATATCCACCAAGAAAAGAAATGGGAGTTCGATCCCAATTACCCTCACTAATCACCAGCGTTGATTAGCTGACCTCTAATATCAAGGTGGGATCGTGCATGTGGGTCCAAAGAAATTTCATGCTAGAGAGAATTATTGGTTGATTGAGTAATGAATTTTAATTCCACTAGCAAGATTTTATGACATAGCAGTACCAAGGTTTGGGAGCTTTGTTTCCACACAGAAGGTGAAAATGCCAATATCATGGGTCCATAACTCATAGGATCATGAGATTAGGTCCATATCAAGGTCGAAATATCTCAATCTTGGTTATATCTATGTCATACACTAATATCATTGGTTCAATCATCAGGTAAATACCACCCCTCTAGTTTGAATCCATGAATTACCATAAATGAATTGACTAACTATGAATCTGATTGTCTCCATGGTGCTTGCGATAACATCAAATCCTATCCAACTGGCACATTTTGATGTTATTGCACCCATGCAAATATTCATGTACTCTCCATAGTACAAAATTTTAAGCTCAAAGTTTCTTTCCAAATCTAAAAAACTAACAACATCGATCAAATTGTCGAGAGTGAACTACATGAAGACACTTCAAGAGTATTATTTCCACGACCTTCTTAGGTATCTCATGATAGACCCTTTAATAGCTTGAAGATAAGAAGTTGCACATACCATGTAGTTATGGATGGAAATTATAGTGTTTTGATTGGGATCCATTCTTCCTTGATTTGTAATTATGTTTATTTATTGATTCATGGGCCTTTTTACCAAGATATTGCTATTATTAATCACTGTAATTACATTTCCATAGGTAAAATTAATGATGCCATAGATATCTACTTCTATATAAAATTGGAAAAGGGAGTAAAGATGTAAAGAATCCTAGTACTCTTTATTATTAGAATGATATACCACTGAGAGGTTTGTGCCTAGTCAAAGTGCCATGACTTGGTACTTCTGAGCTCCCACAGTGTTCTAAAACATCATGCCTCTCCTAATAAATCTAGTTCCAAAAAAAGCTACCACAAAGAAAAAAGTTAGTTGTTTAGATCACAAGAATAAGATACATTGAGACTGATAATTGTTCATAAACACATATCTATGATATAATCAAAATTTATGAAAATTGACATCAATAACATAAATTTAAATTGTTACCAAAACTTTCATGGTTGAAAGTAGTTATCTAACCTGCAATTCCCATGTAGTTCCCATGTAGTTGGTTCAGTTATGGGATATTCAATAGAACATATGGAAAAAAAATATAGTTTCTCTTTTCATTGGAGAGAAATTTGTTATATCACTAAATCAATAAAAAAATTGGAGTATTGAATGAATTTCTAGATGATAACCAATATTGTTTAATGACACATAGTAATAATAAGTATCAATATTGATAAAAAGTGAATATATTAACTATATATTAAATGGCTCTCCAAGTGAGATACTTGGAGAGTATACAAACACTCATACAAGCCCTATTACATTGAGTCAGATGAGCCTCAAATATATAGGCTTTCATAGTAACGGGATGGTTTCAACCACTCCCTAGATATTAGGATCTGAGGTCTATGATTAGAGTCTAAATCCTATCATCATCATAACAATAATCTAATTTTAGCTTTCTCCATTACTTCCAACACTCCCCCTTAATGAAGAAAGGGTACTAAACAATAACCTACGCTTGCTAGTCTAGTCTCATCTAGGCTTATAATTAAAAGATGAAAAAAAACTTGGTAACAGAGTTTTAATTTTAGTCTTCTTGCTTGAGAGTCCATGCTTTTTCATATGTGGATGAAGCTTCATTTTCACTTTCTTTGCCATAAGAAAATGATGGAGCTTCTCCTCCTTTTTACGTTTTCTCCCCCTCTGAAGGAACACATGAACTCTTGTCCTCCTCTTCGAATATATACTAACATTCTTTGCATTTGATGTTGTAGGTGCTTGGGATTCTTCAATTGCTTCTTCTTGTCTCCCAATATCTACACAAAAAACAATGTTAGATTTATAAAGAGGACCACATTTTCTTTTGTCTTCCTGCTCCTTCAAGAGAGCTTTCATTTCTCCATCTCTCCCTACTCCATCCCTCTCTGTTGACATAATTATGCCTTCAACCTTTTCACTCAGTTCCATTGTTGCAAGCATGTTCTACATTTGATCTGTATGTGAATATAGGCCTTCCTTCTCACCAAATAGTAATTCATCAATAAGATGTTTTTTAATCATCAAATTGATCCACTCATCATGAGGTATATAAGTCTCATCAAACTTGATTTTTGCATTTGGAAAAATTTTAGGTTCTATTCTAGTGGATGTGTTTTCATCATCACAAGTTTCAGTTACAGGCACACATCCATCACCTATCATTGCATTTTCAATTTCACATTCAAATATGGGATCATTTTCAAGAGCAATATCTTCAGCATAATTGCCCTCATTCAAATAGTATTTCATTTCTAAAACATCCCATAAGAATTTTGCACTAAGAATCTCTCCATATTCATATATTATGACGAGTATGATGTTCTCATCTAATGCAGATGTTATAAGACTTAATGTTGATGCCTCTCCACTATCATTAATAACATCTTCAACTTAATCCATTAAATTTATCTTCCATAATATTGTCTTCATTTCATGTGCCCATATTTCATAATTCATACCTGAAAAATACGGTAAATATGGAATTAACCATTTAATAATCTCACCAAATTCCAAATCTGCATCTTGATCAGCTACTGGTCCATTAACGTCAACTTGAAACACATCACTAAATGCAGCAAAACAATATTTTGCATTTCTCCATTGATACATTCTCCTTAGTTTTCTACGAGGCTCTTTCAGTTTACTTTGAAGACCCATTTTCTCCCCTATCAATTTCGGATCTGGAAATGGATCCACCATGCTCATGGTTACGCACTTCAGTTTGCTCTAGCAACCACACCAAAGCACCACAGCCGAATGTCTACTGATGCTCTCGGTTCTCTCCACCAGCATGATCCGAGTTTTGTCCAGGCAGTGGAAGACACAACTCGATGTCCCCCTTAGCTTCTTGTGCTTTTCTAAACACATGTGTTCAACTCCTACAATGCTCACACTCCAGCCACACAAGGATGGGCCATAAGGTCGATCGAACAATGGGGGATCCCAACAGCCACACGATAGTCCAATTCTCCACCAGCACTTAGATATTCCCACTGGCTCTAGGGCTCCACATACAGATCAAATAGTCTCCTCTCCAAGCAAATACACCTCTCTAGATGAAGTCTAAACGTAGACACCACTCCACACACATAGGTTGCTTCTTAACCATCCATGATGGCTGATCTTCTGAAAATGGTCCGTGACTTCACAACAACATAAATGAAATAAGGAAATCCACCAATGCCACTAGGTTCCTTCTGACTAACTGCATTCAATGTTATGTTGATCCACCACGAGTCAACTGCTCAATGTTGCCACTGCCACTACAAGGGTAGTGTTGCTGCTGTCACTACCATCAAACTCTTCTTCTAGGAGTGTACATGAGACTAGATGATGAGGATGCCACTACAATTCTTTGTGGGTCTAAGGACCATTTCTTCCGGCAAATGAATCATTGATTCACCTTGATTGCACAGATCCTCACATAGATCACCCTTTTTTTTCTCAAACTGCCACAACTTCCTTAATAGCTTCGGCCTCTTCAACAATCGAGCTATGGTAGCTGAATTCAACCTTCTAAGGTTAGCATGATTTTGAACAGCTTGTATGCCTAGAATGATCTCCTTCTCCTCGACGGAAGATGAGATCGTAGATGGGATCACATTATGACCTCCTTACATAAAGGCAATCACCGCACGAGCTCAAGTCAGACCACAACCTCCACTTCCTCATGGTGTAGATCCTGTAGCAGTGTTCAGCCTTCAACATGGGCTAATCCCCACAGCCACGATCCTGCAATGATCAAGCAAGTGGTGGTGATTCATGCATTTTACCAGTGAGCTCCAATTCTGTCATCCATGAATGTTACTCCACAGTAACCTTGGCCTCCTTCCAGCTTTCTCTGAATGGTATCCTTTGTAGTCACTACTACATGGTGATTATGGATTGCCACACCGTCGATGGCAGATCCCTAGAAATTTGTGATGGGATGCAGGTGGGCTTTAGATTCCCAGACAAAATGACATGGATATTTTATGTGCAAGCCTCTTCGAAACAATAAAATTGACACGGAAATCTCCAGGCAGATGCACAAGTGTGGCCGAGCTCCCTGGATCTTCGACTTCTTCCACGGTTAAATAAGTAGCAAGCGAAAACATGTCCCTCTTTCCACACTCGCAGGATTTATAATAAACAAAAAACGCGCAGCCTTTTTTTTTTAAGTTTTCATAGTCGACGCGATTTACCATTGTGAACTCGTGAAGTTTGCTTCCCTTATACAACATGGATTCGTGACGATCTAACCATGCCCATGCCTAAATGTTAAAATAAAATGTGTGTGAACTGTCACAGTGGGATTGCCACATTTGTGCACCTAAAACATGTGACGATTTCGCCTCAATCGCGCCCTTCACTTGGTGTACAAGATTGACAGCCCTGCAGCTCTGATACCATGTTAAATTCTCATAATTTCGTTCATTTCATTAATGAAATGCAATTAAATATATACATGCACACACAATTTGTTGGTTGAGACAATATCTCAACAGCACACCAATGTAGGAAATAGATCCTAACTACTAGGAACACACTCCTTAACTTAGTAAGAATCACAGCTAAGACAAGTAGGACTTACATTCTACAACACTCCCCCTTAATGACTACTTGTCTAAATATCAATCTGCAAAATATAGTTGTGGTCAAACATAAAAATAATATGTTGATGTCCATATAAAGGAGCCACCATCCCCGAGAATGCATGGGTACTAACCACTGCAACGGCCAGTCTTGTATGATGTCCTTCACATACATGGTACTTTCAACCATTATAACTACACACATATACCTATACCTCTAAATCCCCCTCCAATATCATCATGGGTTTTATCGGATTACCCCTAACCATGCTCTAGGTTTTCTCGGATCACCTTCAACCATGCCACCAAGGTCTCTCAGCCACCAAGGCTAAACACAGCCATCAAGGCTCAACTCATCCATGAAGGTTCAACACAGCCACGAAGGCTCAACTCATCCACGAAGGCACTCCAGCCACTATGGGCCACAATCTTGCCACTAGGGTACTCAAGCCACTTTGGGCTACAAACCATGCAAATTCGAATCTCTATCCTACTTCACTGTTACACGTGGTTTCTGGCTTACCACAAACCAACACTACAAATACAAAGTGGTTTTTAGATTACGATGAACTGTGGGGGTACGCATGCCTTATCAGGCTTATATTTCACAGTCCAACTCTTGGAGTTTCAGGTACATACTTTGAAAAGACCACTAGAAAAAATCCTAGACTTGTTTACTAATAAAATGTGTGACTCATAATACAACATAATATGTTCCACAAACTCACACTAATTCACACTAAATCGACTGTCCATCATCCTCTGATCTTTGATGCGACTCTTCTAATGCCATCATGACTGTCATATCTTTTGTCTTCATCATGCCCTGCAAATTATGTATTGTTGGATTGACTAGTTCCAACACACATAATTGTGACAATAGTTTGTCAGACCAATGTCACTTCAATGACAACCAAAAAATACCATGACACAATTACCTCGAGCCCATTACTCGTATCCAATGCTTTGTTTCCATTCTCCCGGATAATATCCATGACCTTAATGGCTTGATCCTTTTTTTCTTCTTTCCATGACTCAAAAGGGGCTCGTGATTCAAATCTCGAATTTGGGTATTATCATGCATAGGTAGAGAATATTTGGGAGAATTAAATACCTGGACTAGATGCGTTTTAGTAGGTTGGGATTTCGATTCTTCCTCCCTCAAGCGATCCTTTTCTGTTTGAGGAACACCCATAAGAGGAGCCACAATTCGCTTGTAAACAAGACCAAATTCTTTATCAAAACAACATGACTTGAGCCCTTCACAACCTATGTTCTTAAACAATTTCTTGAACTCATCTCTGACATGCTTGACAAATACAAAGAGTTGCATTTTTCCGAGTGCATCATCCACTATGGCATAGTAAACAAATGAGCCATCCACTAGAAAATTGTACATTTTTCCTTTTTCTGGTATGCATGAATCGGTTGTGTAAAGGCGGAACCCTCTCTAAACATTATGCTGCTACTTCCTCCAGGTCTACATCACCTTTTCTGTGCACTGTTAGAATCATGACAGCCTTCGAAACCCATGAAAAGTACACCAAAATTAGTAGAGATTGGGACACCATCAGATTTAGTAGAATCCAAAGCCTCAGACGATTGAAGAACAACTGGCCTAGAAATGTTGAACACATGACCATGTCATATACTGTGGCAGATAGACCGCCCCAAATTTCAGCGCAAGAGAACACCGCCCACACTGTTGTTGTCAGCAGATCCAAGATCATACATTGCACGTTGTGTTTGATCTGGTCCCTATCAGATTTCTGACAACACATCACTCCATGTTTCCTCACAATCAGTCATTAGTATCACCATTGCAACTGCTTGTTGGTTTACACTTCGACGAGCAGCAATTCACCACCGTAGCTCTTGTACTTCCTCTAAAAAATTGACTGGAAAATTAGCAATGGATCCTTAATAAAAACAACGATTTGCAGGAGCCTTCGATCTCCCATCAGTTTAAAATCAGCCTTCAAAACTCGTCCACACTTATGCAAAATCAGACTGAATAAATGGACAAACCAAAATAAAATATTGAACAAACTTTTTATTTCCCCTTAGCCCATGACGGGCCAAGCCCAAGAGGGGCCAGGCCCTTAGGGCTCTGATACCATGATAAAAAGTGAATATATTAACTGTATATTAAATGGCTCTCTAGGTGAGATACCTAGAGAGTGTACAAACACTCATACAAGCCCTATTACATTGAGTCAGATGAGCCTCAAATATATAGGCTTTCACACTAACGGGATGGTTTCAACCACTCCCTAGATATTAGGATCTGAGGTCTAAGATTAGAGTCTCAATCCTATCGTCATCATAACAATAATCTAAGTTTAGTTTTCTCCATTACTTCCAACAAATATATCAAACTATAAAGCAAGATGATGTAGTTGGCCTTGAGTAATGCTGACATTTTAGAGTTAGGAGAGATTATGGGTGAGACTAGGACAAATAGCACTAAGGATCAAATAAAACATCAAAAATTTTGTGCAATCAAGAGTTTACAAATTAATTTTTCTATTTATAATAAAAATTAAGTTATTTATTTATAAAATTTAGCATTAGGTTTTGCGTAAATGAAGCCTAAACTAATAAAAGTCAAATTGCAAATCAATTGTTATTATGGATTGACAATTATAAGCGTTTATGAGTCATAAATGATTGGGATAGTAAAATATTTTAATGCTCACATAAAATAAGTAATTGAATATACAAAAATACAAGTACTTTCTAATTGAAGTAATAAAAGAGATGTTTAATTCATTCAATCCATAATATAATATTAATATGTGGCATTTAAAAAACAATAATAACAATTTAAAAATTCAATATCTCTCATCAATAAAATATTTTAATATGCAACATTAAGTAATACTCATCAATATTTAAAAATATATTAGTAACTAAAAAACATTTAATGTAAATAATGTGGTTAAAGAATAGAATATTTAAGTGGTTATATTAAGTAAAAGATTTAAATCTTTGTCATCTGGATGTTGCATATTATTTTAAAAAGTTGTCTATATATTATATAGAAAGATTGGAAAAAAAAAACTTATGGTTAAAACATTTTAAGTAGGCTTACTATTCTCCATTTCACTTTTTTTAGCTACATTTTTCATTCAATTTTGTAAAATTTGTTGAAATTGCAAATTTAAACTGTAATCCATGTCTTCAATGAGATTTTCAAGGCTTTGAATCCATTTATGCATTCAAAAATGCAATTTAAATAATGAGCTAATATACGTCTATCTTAAGCATGGATCTAACAAGTGATGGGAAGGATCAAATATTTTAAAGTGAAAACCTCTTTCAAACTACAAAACTTGAAAAAATGTTTGCACTTCGATTCCTCTTAGCTCATGATATTTCCGTAAGTAAGATAGATACACACACACAAATGCACACCATGGGTTGCAACGTGTTGAAAATTTCCTTGGGTACTTGGACTATGTATACTCTAGCTTTAAACTTGCAATTTCGAATAATATTTTTGTATTTCATATAAAACTACCAAAAAACTATACTTAAAAATGACAAAAACTACATAAAAAAAATTATCATAATTTTTTTTTCATTACTTTATATAATATATGTTGGAAAATTAAGGGACTTACAGATTATAGATGATTTATTTAACTTGATAATTACTTGTGATATGTGTTGGTCTTGTATTACCTTACTAGTTCTTGTTCATCACTAAAATAATGAATATCACAAAGAGACAAAGTACATAAGATGTAGACTCCAACCCATGGGGAAACCTCTCTAATGGTAAAACCAAAAAATACTTCTCTTCTTATAGAATATTTTCCTAATGAGACTTCCAAGGCCCAAAGACCAAAAATCCAAAATCCTAGATCCTCCCAAGCACCGATCCAACCCAACAACAAGACCTCTTTCCAATGAACCAATTCTTTCAATATTTACAAGAATCACCCACCTACAATCCAAAATTTTTTCCTTGCAACTTTGTATTGCAACTTCACACTAAAATTTTTGTCATGCAATTTCAGCCCCTGCAACATGCAAAGAAACCCTAAGAGACCTCACACGTGTGGATAGAAAAGATAGTTTGTTAAGAGACCTTGCTTCTTCAACTTCTTCCTCTTTCCCCTTTTCTTCTTCACCCTCCTTTCTCCTCCATTATTGTAGATCGACCTTGCTTTAAAGTGTGTTCCAAATGACTCATAGTACTTCTTATTTATAACATTCTGGAGGGGTCAAAGAGCCATCCCTTAGGTCGGCTTCACCTTGACTGGGCCAACTTGGTCTTGGAGGAATAAATGGATTTTCTTGAATCAAAAGAAATATTTTCTTTTATTACAAGTCCAAATGGGACTACAATATGTACGACATAAATTTTTCTTTGTCCTATAAATACCTAGAAAGACACAAAAGCACAGAGAATATGCTTTTGACCTAAACCTGAGCATGGAACCCATGCTTTAAATAAAATAAAAATGATTTTTCTTTCTTTATACAAAATATGCAAATTCATGTTTACAAATAGGTATTTATCAAACGTGAATCTAGTTACAATTCTAGGATTATATACATTTTTTTTAAATATTTTTTTAAACCACATGGTTGATATTGAAATGTTTTACTTAACATAGTTATTCAAATATGTTATTTATGAATCACATTGTTCTTATTAAAATATTTTTTTTGTATTAATATATCTTTTAATACAAATCAATATTACTTAATCTTGCATATTGTAAAATTTTAACTGTGATCCACATTGAATTTTTTTTTATTATTATTAATATTTTTTTAAATGTCATATATTAGTTTTATATTAAGAATGAGGTGAAATACATATATTCCTCTTATTACTCTCATTATTCTTTTTACTATGTTCAAAACACACACACATATATATAACATTGAAATAAATTAATTAACATTGATATAGAAATAGTTTGTTAAAAAATTATATTGAAATATCTTTTAAAATATAAAAATTATACATCTTTCTCACACTCAAAATGAAAATATAAAAATGTTTTTCTTATTCTTTTAATTAGTTTTTTTCTAAAGCTGATATAAAATATGTTACTTCATTTGAACATTGAAATCTTAAAGTGAAATGTTTTTATCGCATGCCCTCTTCATACTAAGTTGTCCTCTTCATACTAAGTTGTAAGATCAACAACTTACCAAACACTATTTCATACTATCGCATGCCCTCTTCATACTAAGTTGTAAGATCAACAACTTACCAAACACTATTTCATACTAAAAATATAAGAATGTTTTTCTTTATTATTTTAATTACTCTCTCTCTAAAGCCGTTATAAAATATGTTACTTCATTTGAGAATTGAAATCTTTTTATCACATGTCCTTTTCAAACTAAGTTGTAACATCAACCACTAACCAAAAACTCTATCATAGTTGTAAGATCAACAATCAAACAAATATGCTAAAATAAAATTATTGATATTTATAATGTCTAGAATTAAAACTAACCTAATATAACATATTCATTTCTATATTCTTGGATAATGAATATGTCTCTTAAGGTATATAGATAAAATTAAAAATTAAAAAAAATCCATCAATAAATTGGTAATTGTTGAGATGAATTAAATGTGTTTTCTCCTCAAATTTCACACATAAAAAAAATATTTGCAACCCAATGCTAATATATTGATCCATATTATGGTGCAGGTTTATAGACAAACTTACTTCCTTCCCACTCTGTCATGAAGCAAAGTTAATACCCATTGAATACCCAAATCTGTAATCGAAATAAATTCTGAGCGCATTCGTCATCGAAAAACAGGGTTGATGTCATGGAGTCGTCATATCACATAAGCATCTTTCCACTCTGTCAATCAATCAATTAATGATTAGATCTTCGACCCTCAATAATTTGAGACAAAGTCAAATGCTCGGCTCGGATTTTGATTGTCTTTATCATACCCTTTGGCTTAAAGCCGAAATGCAAATATCATAGAATAAATAATGTCCTGTCCATCAGCTCGCGGCAAGCAAACGGCGAATCAACCAGCTTCGCCAGAATCCATTTAAATAAGTTTTGCGAATTACGAGTCAACCAGCTTAGTCAGAATCCATTTAAATAAGTTTTACAACATACGAATCTATTATATTCCCAACCGGTCTCCATCAACTTGAGGTAAATCAAACACCCAAATACGTTAAGTATATTCCTAACCACTACACATACTTGTAGTATTTGGATTAGAGAAGCGAGCCTCAAGTGGTGAGATCCCTTTAGTAGAAATTAGTATCAATCTATCTTAATTCTCCCGAAATGTATCCTCCACAATCAACGAGGATTATTAGATGTGATTAAAATTATAACCCTTCCTTCACAATCAACGACGATTATTAGATGTGATTAACATTATAACCCTTCCTCCATAATCAACGACGATTAGATGTGATTAAAATTATAACCCCTTTATAGATTATAAAGTAACGTTCTTAGAAAAGAAGATATGTCTTCTACTTCATTTTGATTGTGTACATATATGGTTCAGCAAGTGTGTAATTTAATGTAATAATCACAAGTTCCACAAAATCAAGGAATACAACATATTTTTTCTTTTTGGGGAGTTTATTTTTTGAGTTCAGATCATAGTAAGACACAGACACTTACTGTATTCAATGAAATTTGAGATCATAGTGATGTTGTATTCAATAAAATTTGAACTACAATTTGGTGAGCTTCATTCAACAAAACTTACCATTAAACCACATATCACTGTATACAAATACAATAAATTTTTGTTCTACATCGGGGAGAAGATCTATCACGCAACTCTCCCCTGCAAACTCATCATAATTGAAGGTGGTGTTTGATACATAGGGCACTGTCTTCCATTTTCCTTACACTTGTAATAGGATTTACTTCCATTTTCCTTACACATGTAATAGGATTTACTTCCATCCTCAAGTGTTAGCTTAGTTGGTCAAAATCAGTGCCCCTCCATCACGAGGTCAAAGGGTCCATTCTCCCTGAAGCCCGTCGGGTTAGGCCTTGCTTATTTGGGTCCATTCTCCGTGAAGCCCGTGGGGTTAGGCCTTGCTTATTTCTTTTCCCGGAGTAGATTCTCCCTTCCTTTTCCCGGAGTAGATTCTCCCTTCCGGGTGGGGTTAGGCCTCGCTTATTTCTTTTCCTGGAGTAGATTCTCCCTTCAGGGTTGATCAGCGCAGATACTTCGGGGAGGAGATTCTCCCTTCGGGGTTGATCAGGCCTTGCTTATTTGGGTCCATTCTCCGTGAAGCCCATGGGGTTAGGCCTTGCTTATTTCTTTTCTCGGAGTAGATTCTCCCTTCCTTTTCCTGGAGTAGGGAGTAGATTCTCCCTTCAGGGTTGATCAGGCCTTGCTTATTTGGGTCCATTCTCCGTGAAGCCCGTGGGGTTAGGCCTTGCTTATTTCTTTTCCCGGAGTAGATTCTCCCTTCCTTTTCCCGGAGTAGATTCTCCCTTCCGGGTGGGATTAGGCCTCGCTTATTTCTTTTCCTGGAGTAGATTCTCCCTTCAGGGTTGATCAACGCAGATACTTCGGGGAGGAGATTCTCCCTTCGGGGTTGATCAGGCCTTGCTTATTTGGGTCCATTCTCCGTGAAGCCCATGGGGTTAGGCCTTGCTTATTTCTTTTCCCGGAGTAGATTCTCCCTTCCTTTTCCTGGAGTAGGGAGTAGATTCTCCCTTCGGGGTTGATCAGGCCTTGCTTATTTGGGTCCATTCTCCATGAAGCCCATGGGGTTAGGCCTTGCTTATTTATTTTCCCGGAGTAGATTCTCCCTTCCTTTTCCCGGAGTAGATTCTTCCGGGTGGGGTTAGGCCTCGCTTATTTCTTTTCCTGGAGTAGATTCTCCCTTCAGGGTTGATCAACGCAGATACTTCGGGGAGTAGATTCTCCCTTCGGGGTTGATCAGGCCTTGCTTATTTGGGTCCATTCTCTGTGAAGCCCATGGGGTTAGGCCTTGCTTATTTCTTTTCCCGGAGTAGATTCTCCCTTCCTTTTCCTGGAGTAGGGAGTAGATTCTCCCTTCGGGGTTGATCAGGCCTTGCTTATTTGGGTCCATTCTCCGTGAAGCCCATGGGGTTAGGCCTTGCTTATTTCTTTTCCCGGAGTAATTCTCCCTTCCTTTTCCCGGAGTAGATTCTCCCTTCCGGGTGGGGTTAGGCCTCGCTTGTTTCTTTTCCTGGAGTAGATTCTCCCTTCGGGGTTGATCAACGCAGATACTTCGGGGAGTAGATTCTCCCTTCGGGATTGATCAAGCCTTGCTTATTTCTTTTCCCGGAGTAGATTCTCCCTTCGGGGTGGGGTTAGGCCTTGCTTATTTCTTTTCCTGGAGTAGATTCTCCCTTCGGGGTTGATCAACTCAGATACTTCGAGGAGTAGATTCACCCTTCGGGGTTGATCAACGCAGATACTTCGGGGTTGATCAACACAGATTTTTCCGTGGAGGTAGCACCACAGGCTGATCAACAACATAAAAAAAGAAAGAAAGAAAGAAAGAAGATCTGACCAACAACATAAAAAAACCCCTTGTTTCTTTTTCCGGAGTAGATTCTCCCTTTGGGAAAGATCTGACCAACAACATAAAAAACCCATTGCTTATTTCTTTTTCCGGAGTAGATTCTCCCTTGGAGGTTGATCAACGCAGATTTTTCTATGGACGTAACACCGCACACTGACAACAACATAAAAAAAAAAAGACCAACAACATAAAGAAAGAAAGAAAAAAGATATACTTCCTGATTTAACAAAGTTCTTGATATACAGAGCAATGCCTTATCATTTTCCTTACACCTGTAATAGGAATAGGAATTTGGTGTAATAGGAATAGGAATTTCCTAGGTGAGTGTAGGCAAGCACAGTTGCCAAAAAAAATTAGAAAATTCGTTGATTCGGTTGGGTTCCTGTGCTATAGTATGGGTTTCCACCAGTGATCAAATTTGAACACATCACAGCCCTTCAAAGCACCTCTGGCACATCATAGAAGTAGGGAAAAAAATTTACTAGTCAAAAGAAATTTAAAATTTGAATTTTGCCATTTAAAAAAAAAAATGGAATAATATTATAAATTTTTTTAAGAAGGGTTGTTAAGTTGTCAATCCTTCTAATTTTTTTTTTTTTTAATTTCATTTTTTTCTGAAATCCAAACTTTCATAATTTCAATTTCCAGCTGTCAATGCACTGTGCATCTATCACAAATTACAATGGTTAAACTTGTAAATTTCCTTTCTCAACTGATGTTCAACATCATTTCAGAAACAACAGTTTCTGAGTTGCTCCCATTTCAAAAACAACAGTTTCCTTTTGAATTGAGTTTTCTAATTTGTGCATAAAGCTTTCCATGATAGCTTCAAATGAAATAAAGCTAGATTCAAATGGAATAAAGCTTTCCATGCTAGCTTTTTCAGAAAGTCAGTGACAATGGAGATTTGTGATATTAACTACATAGGGCCAGCCAGTGCAAAATGAAGAGGAAAACATTTTGGAAACAAAGGTATTTCAGTGAAACACATTATCTTGTTCCTGTGTTGAATGGATGGATGAATTAGCTCGTTCCTCTGTTGAATGGATGGATAAGGTAAGAGAAATCTGAACTTTCTTCATATTAATATGAACAGCAATTGGAATCTCTAATTTTTCTGGTTTCTATTTCAGTTATTCATTTGTTATTTGCAAGTGTTTATGGATTAACATTTCTTTGTCTGTTTGTTTTTAATTTCTTAATTCTAGCATCTAGGGCAGAGCATTGGGCGCAAAGCACCCTAGTGAATAGTAAGAATACTACTATAATTTCTTGATTCCAGCATCCATGGCAGAGCATTGCGTGCAAAGCCCCTATTGAATTGTAAGAATACTACAACAGAGTCATATTTTTAAGGTATTGTATACTGTGGTGTTTATCAATTTGATTTCTTTGTGAACAATAATTCATCTAATTATTTTCAAAATCGGTAAGGTGATTTGTTTTCTTATTTCTTATTTTCAGCAACTCTGGTGAGTGTGTAGCGTGGAGAGTTTCCTGTACAAAGGTTTCGGTGAGCACTATTTCTCTAAAGCAATATCGTTCTAAGGTACCTTCCCAACTTCTCTAAACTTTTCTGTAGACTTCCCCTCCTATTCTTCATGATTCCACTCCTTTTTTCATCATTCCACTCTCATTGGTGCAGTCTGTTCAATGAGCAATTATCTCACCAGAAAGCTGCATTTTTTTCAAATTCTATCATTTTTATTTTTATCTATTACTGATAAGAGCAATCAAGGCTTAATAGCGTTCTGTTTGATACTGGTAAAAATGACGGTGGCTTAATAGCTTTTCATTTATAAGTCTATGTGCTAAGCAATAGCAAGGTGTGGTTATACTATGTTTTAGAATTTTTAATTGAGATTTGGTAAAACAATTTTTGTTGTATTATGTTATTTCAATGATCCATGTTGTTATATTATGTTTTGAAATTTTAATTAGAATTTAGCAAAATCATTTTATTAGATTATATTTTTTTAATTATATATATATATATATATATATAGATTCAATGAAAACTCAAACTATAATTCTACTGCGAAACAAATTTGATAGAAAATATCATAAAAACCTTGACAACATAGAATAGTTACACCAGCGGTTCACAATCAATAGTTGTAAGTGTGAGATCGATTTTACTTGTATGGAATTGGAAAAACTGAAGTATTGAATTAAACATTGTGCTAAATATTGATATAGTGAAGTTATAAAAGAAACTTTGGTATGCACAAGAGAAGCAATCTATCATAAACATGTTACGAGCCAGAATGAAAGTTTGCCATACAACATTGTTGGAATTGGAGGTACTGTATTGAACAGTATAGCACATACATATATATGTGTGTGTGGAGGTACTGAATTGAACAATGTACCATATATATATATATATATATATATATATATAAAAGGTATGCTTAGTGGAAAGATTCTAACATTAAGTAAAATTGTTAATCTCTCAAAGTCTCAAACAACATATAAGAAATTACATCCTAAGCATTGGAGAATTATTACATTCGAACTTGGAACAACTGTATAAAAGAAAAGTTTAATATATAAAAAATTGAAGCCTTTTAAACACTATCAATTGAAGATTTATAGAAGATAAAAAAGAATGCCTTGAGTTTAGATTAATTACCAGATGCAACAATGGTACATTCTATTGTAAATGCAGATCAGTAGGTCTTCAAGAATAGAAGCTATTCTTGTTGGAAGGGAATTCTAATAATGTTGTCTTCGAACTCACCACATTAGTTCCAAACTATTACGGATTTACCATGTGTTAAAAAAAAGAAATTTGAAGATAATTTACTGTTGTCAATTGAATTGCTTCTTTTTTTTATGCTTTTCATTATGGAAGGGTGACCTGAATGTGTGCCCTTCTAAATAAAATTAAGGTCTGCCCTTCAAATTTGATCACTGGTTTCCACTAGATCACAAATTCTATATTTAAATTTTTTCCAAAACCCAAATTTCTATCTTAAATCTTTTTAAACACATGCAAATTCTATTTAAAAAACACAAATTTCTATATTAAATTTTTTTAAACAAATGCAAATTCTATTTAAAAAACACAAATTTCTATATTAAAATTTTTAAACAAGTGTAAATTCTATTTAAAAAAACTTTATTGCACAAACTTTATTGAGTAAAATATGGTAGCATAGTATATATGTGGAAACGTGGATGCGGATCCAAATTGTGGAATTGCGGTAGGTTTGGTGAGCTCGAAGAAAGCGGATAGAGTAATGTAACATATGATCCAGCCCTAGCAGCCCATTCTTGTGAGAAGAAAGCGTGTGTTAAAAGAAAATAATTCCAATCAGCCATTTGTGTTTACTAAGACTGTTGTAAATTTTAATCCAGCTGTCAAATTCAGTTTGAGTTCACTTTAATTTAATTGAATTTTAATCTAGTTATTTATGGTTGATGTCATGTAATTTTATTTTACTGTTACTAAGTAATGAGAATATAGATTTCACTCCACATTTTTAATCTTTAACAATATTTACATTTTCAAAATACACCCAAAATAATAATAATAATAATATAATTATTATTATATATTATATATATTATTATTAATAAGCTGAAGAAATTAGTTGAAATCCATTTTTAATATCTAACATTTCATATTTACATGGGATTACAGTTTTAAATTATTACTCATAAATATTATAAATTCACAATATCAATAAATTTGATATAGACATCATAGATGAAGGGTCTCCCACTATGATTAATTTTAATTTTGGAATAAATAAATCAAACTATTTGTATAATGGAATTCTACTTTTAATATCTAACATTTCATATTTTACATTGGGTTGCACTTTTAAATTATTAGTCATAAAAGTTATAAATTTGCAATATCAATAAATTTGATATGGAAACCATAGATGAACAGTTTCTAATCGAAATTAATTTTAATTTTGGAAATAAATAAATAGAAATATTTATATAATGGAGAGATTTTAAAGATTTTGAATTATTTTAATTTTTAAAATTTTAAAACAAATAAATATTTGTAAGATATAATGTTTTTTAGTTTTTTCCTTAAGATGTAATACTTTTTAGTTTTTTCCTTTTTTGCATTTTTAAATATTTGAATATTTCCATATCAAATTTTATAATCATAGAGACAAGTTCTGGTTAGTTTCCTAATTGAGGACTAGTCATTTCTCTTTTTTGTTTGGAAATTGGTCACTCATCCTAATGATCTGTGAGTCGAGCTTTTTTGAAGAAGATTTAATCAATTTTAACTATTTCAATAATATAATATACATTGTCTATTGTGGATTAACTAATGACAGAAACTTAGGACACCCTCCATTAAACTTACCCACCAACAGACATTATTTAAACTGAGATTATGTCAAATGCAAATTTGCAGATTTATATTTTAAGTTTATGGCAACTCCTATATGTCTATTGGGTAAAAGAAATATGTAATTGATATAAATATATTCTATCTACTATGCATTTAATGAGACAAGCTTATGGAACACTTACCAACTAGGGCCCTTTCTGAGAGATTAGACTACCTTCTCAGTTCTATGATAAAATTTGGTACTGTGGGAGTATTGTTCACCTTCTTCACAAATAATCATGCATGGGTTGGCTTTCTTGATTTTAAAGAAACCACAAATTCTTTAAGGGTGGGACCTCGGGTAAGGTTGATAGACCCACCAAGAGGGACTCGTGAGTATCTTAGAGGATATGACCACGAAACCTCTGATATGTTCCCAAGTGATCTTCGTCTTTGTCCTAATCTACAACACAACCATGACACAATTTGAAACGTATACAAAACGATCAGAGCTCTAGGTGATGCAACTCAGATCAATTCAATAATATCTTAGGTGGTCGTAATGTGCTTAAGGCTTACCCAGCCACCATTCTCTATGTGTCACTGCTTTTATTAGAATGCCAAAGCATGTCTTGCGCTATGGAAAAATTATCACATTCAAAATTTTCGATATAAAACTCATCTTTTAGCGTTCGATATCTAATCTGCAAAACAAAGACAACATCTACAAGGTATAATTGATGTAAAGTTGGACAGATTTGAATCTCCAACCATTCACATAGTACTGGTTCCACATGATATTCTGAAATTTCTAGGTTCAATATATGAGTAAGAAAGATTTTCTCTTTAGTCAATGTAGATAAAGTATCATGCTAAGCAGCTTCCTCAAGTAGAGTGTTAGTTCTCTTAGTCCCTTCACAATACCTCATCAACATACCTCATGGTCCCTTTAAAATGCCCCATGAACATACCAATAAGCGTCATGAACATACCAATAACTTAGTTTTGTTGGATTTGGACCCTGTTTAGAGTGTTAGCATGGGGCCTTTGTGTAGCCTTTGTGTACGAGGTTGTTGTCCTAATTTGCATGATGATTAACCCATGAGGTGACCATAATGGAGGAGTCAATTACTTAATCGAAGGATGTACCTACCTAGAAGAATGAGTAATTGGATTCTTAAATTCATAATGTTTAGGTTGAGGAGCATACTTCATAGAGCAATAGGCACTTAGCCCTTGGAGTGTGAGACCATGTGATATGTACCTCAAAGGCCGGGCACACAAATTGAGTATGCTTGGATTGAGGAGAATACTTAAGAATTCCAATGATGAACCAAATCACCTATGTTGAGGAGAAGGATTTGAGCCTAGTGACCACATTAACATACATAAAAGCAACATTAAGCACATAAGAGCGCATCTCGCACGTAAGGACACTTGAATAGGTGACTATTCTGGAAGGAGGAGAGTTGGAATAAAAAAATGTTGGGGATTGCACCATCTTGGATGAGGGGCACAAATACCAAGCAAGATCATGCTTGGAGGGGACTCTACTTTTGTGGTTGAATAAACCCTACTTCAAGACATGTACATCATTTTATTATAGGGCACACCATGTGGGGTTAACTTGATGGTTACTTGTATGGACACAAGTCCTTATCTTATGCAATCCTTTCTCATCTACATGCATGTGCAAGGGAGGAGGGATTTCTCGTATTCATAGTCATAATTAAACTCTTCTTTGTAATTTCCTTAGAGACATTACTGTTCATAAGAAAACCTTAGGAAGAAGAAATTTTATACGGAATAAGATTATATAGTTTATGAAAAAATCCTAGGAGCTAGAAAAGGGGGAGAGAGAGAGAGCTTGGATGTTCATGGAAAGATTGCTCTTGTGTGATGTTAAGGTTTGCTCTTGTGATACTAGGATACATGTGTTATACAAGTAATCCCTCGATAATAACTTGATGTTGAAGATGATGATGATCATTATGGTTAATGATGTAGCACTAGGGTTTTTTCCCCTGTAAAAGATACAAATAGTGGAGGTATTGGCTTGTGTCATATGAAGCCTTGTTCTTTTAAGATGTAAGGTTAGGGAAACATCATGGAGACATAAGCTTGGTATATCTTGAACTTGGAGCAATGCTTCACTTGGAAGAATACATAGTTAAATTATCCTTGAATTTCTATGGAGGTTTTGGCACTTATGATGATGCAATATTTAAATAGCTAGTGTTTGAAGATTCCAACCTTAATATGGTCACACAAATTTAGAGGCTAGGGCTAGACTTGCCTTACTTTGTACTTGTATGACGCAACAAGGATATGGATTTAAATCCTTAAGGAATACAACAATTGTGTGATACAATATTGATGTTGCCTATTGTAGCAGCTACAACCACCTTCCAAAAATTTTCCTTAGCCTTGTTTTGGAGCCTCCATACCATCCTTTTACAACACCTTGTCTTTCTTCATCAAGTACACAAGGTTTATTGTTTTCTTGCACAAAGGCATCCTGTCGATCACAACTTGATGCATTCCCCTCACAGGCTATTTACCTGAACTTGGTCCAGTTACAGGCTGAGCAACTTCCCTAAGAAATTGTGCATTTCTAGAGGGAAACCAGCCTTACCTCCATAAATTGCACAGTCTTGTCTGGTAGCCTGCTAGGCTCCAGAATTGCGCAATTCTGCTAGTCAACACTCCCCGTGAAAATTGCACAAATTTCGCTAGTAGGGTTGCTCAGCCTAGAATTTGCACAAATCTGGGCAGCAGTCAGCTACTCTACCTAGAAATTGTGCAAATATCCTAGGCAGCTAGCCAAGTTCCCAGCCAAAAATGCACATTTTTCTCAAGCAGTTGAGCAGCTTCATGCATGACCGGTCGGGTTGACCAGTTCCACCTAGGACCAAGGAAGCTTGACTTGCATGGATAGTTTGATTTTTCCCAAAATAGCAATAGGCAACATGCAAAAGGCATCCCATGATTCAAGGAGCTATTTTTAGCAATTGGATGTTACATGAAAAGTTGTTTTAGAAACTTTCCTCCAAGTGTCGTTTTTTCGTAGATTTGTGGCATGCGCGTCATGAGCCCAAACTTGTTTATTCAATGCATCAGATATAATTCTTTCACATTGATCTTCGATCTCTGACATCCCAAAGTAGATCCAGGACTCTTCGATACATTCAGCTCAACTATTCATGGGTAAGTGGCCTCAACTTGTCTTTTTCAACATTTCCGTCGCTTTTTGTGTATTTTCTTGTGTGAGTGTTGTTTGCTTGATTTCTTTGAATGCTTGTTGTCATTTACATGTATACTAGTTTGTCCTAGCTCTATTTCATTTTTCATTTCTATCTCACTGTTGTCACATGTATGAAACTGTTGTGCACGAATGGTCGTTGATTCGGCGAATCGCTTCACCCACATGCATGTTGATTTGTTTGTTGAATATTTCATTCATGTTCACATGCATTATCAATCACTTTTGTTGTCACTTAGTGTCGCCATGCATTCATTGTCATATCTTCTTTCAGTTGCTCATTAGTGAGTCAGGCCAACCTCGGCCCAAACTTTGCTTTCACTAAGACAACATTACGTAATCTGGGGAAGGAAGGCTCTGTATTCCTCTCCAGAATTGTGCATTTCTACCCAACACTATCCACTAGGACTATTTTGTGCATTTATGAGGGATAGTGATTGTTGGCCCAAAAAACTGTGTAATGCAATCCCTGAGCCTATAGTCACTCCCAGCTAGAATTGCACATTGCGTAATCCTAGCACCCAACAGCCAGTTTGGATTGCGCATTACGCAAGTCCAACAACCAACCTTGGCTCCCAGACAACCCAAACTTCCTTTTGCATAGTTCTGGTAGCTAGTCACCCAGCCTCCCAGAATAAATTGCACAATCTTTCCCATTAGTTTCCCAGTTATGTGTTTTGTCATTCCCCAAATTTGCTTTGTTTTTCATTAATAGATTTCTTGCCATGCATGATGCTTGTCTCTAGATCTTTTAGGTGTTCATCCATCTCAATGGATTCCAAGAGAACATGATCATAAGACACTGATGGAAATGCAGCTAGAGAAGCAGTTGAGCAAGTGTTCTCTAGTATGTCGAACCATGAAGATACAAAGTTGTATCTAGAAAAGGACATCAAACTAAAGTGGCAAGAGGTCAATGAAACATTTGCAGACACTTTTGGGGAAGATCTCAAAGACCGTCAGGTGTACGTGAACATTCAAAAGTCTGACTTGTACTAGATTTCATGTAGATATCGTTCATTCCCGTGCACAGACATGACACATTGGATCATCTCTCACACTGATCCTAAGACGATGACCTTGAGTAGTGTGAGTGGGAAAAAGCTTGCAACCTTTTGGGCACAAGATTACGATGAGATGTATCAGATGTCAGAGCTCGTGACTATCATGAAGACTCCATTGAGCTTACCAAATAGCAGTGCTAACTCCATAGACATTCTGAAGAGCTAGGTAAAGGAGTGAGTTCAATTCATGTTGACACCCAACCAAATCTACAAGACAAAGATACTGAGGAAGTCGTACCAATACTTAGTCATATTTGCATGTTGACTATATGGCCAAGAAAGCACGGAAACCTTCCCATAGAGTTGGGTGGCTGCACTGGACTAACTGGCTAGAGAAGGAAAACCATGTAATTAGTCCAGCATATTGGCTCATTAGCTGAAAGAACAAGTAATGAAGGATCGATAGTCACCCGAAGGTATGCATGAAGATATTTACATGTTCGCCTACATCCTAGATGTAGTTTGTGCCCGACAAGAGTTCCTAGGCTTCGAGTCGGCATGGTCATTACTGGAGACCATTGTGAACACATATTTCAAGCTGTTGTGTGAATGTAGCTTTAGAGGAGTAATCACATGGCTTTCCAATCATTTTTTAACCCTAGTGTACAAGATGATATTCGAACAGGATCCAACCTACATGTCAAAGGAAGTCGTGGAGGCATTGATAGGCATTGCAGATTGGTATGCCTCATCATCCAGAACTTTTATCTGAATGTTTAGTGTGGAGAAGCCTTCGTATGTTCTTCCAAAGTTTTCCTTGGACGTACTTGTCATGCAAGAAGTAGCATGTCACATCTTAGTAGGATTGACACCTACACTACATCGGAAGAAGAAGGCACCTTTTCTCACCCTTCCATTGTGGATTGGGTTATATGAGATCCAGAGTTTCAAACAAGCTGATGTCAAAGAAGAATAGATGAAGAAGTACCCACTCAACCTCTGAAGCTACAACCTGTATGACCCACATTACCTTGTGAAGGATCACTGCATTAGAGTTAAGTTCAACTAGATCAACGAGGAATTTCATTGGGCCGAGGAGGACCCACGGAGATATTTCTATAGTTTCTCGAGACTCAATGAAAAGGTTGGCTTCGATGTGGAGTGGTTAGCGAAGAAACATAAAGCAACAACATCACAGAGAGCACTAACAGCACCAGTAGCAACAATAGCAGTAGTGGCAATAGAGGCAAGCATACCAATGCATGAGAAAGGGAAGAGGAAGACTGTCAATCGCATGGAGGAGGAGCAAAGCTACAAGTTTTGAGCATATCCACTTATAGAGAAAGCAGCTATGGCTATAGAGGCAAAGAGGCACCAGTGCTACAAGCGAATTGTGTGAAGGCATAGGGATAAGAAGAGAATGGAAGAAGAAGAGAAGGAGTTGCATGAGTTGAAGGGGCGACTCTGAAAGGAACAAGAGCTATGCAAATAGGAGAGGGAAGTGTAGCAGAAATAGATATAGCAAGGGGTGCAATATGTACAAACAAACAAAGCAATGCTCGTACAAGTAGTTGATTCATCTGAACAACTGGCATTAGGTGAACAGGGTGAACCATCATAGGTGTGAGACTTTGCTCATGTGATAGAACAAGCACTCCAACAGTTGGATGAAGACATGGAGTAGTAGGAGTTGGAATAGGACATCGACCTCCTGCCTCACCACAAAGAGGTCCACTCACCTGGTTCAATGCATCGAGATAATGAGAAAGTCTCAAATGACCAAGGAGGCACTGAGATCCTTGGTGATCAACCGGAAGAAGAGATGCACAACATCTCACTCAATGAATTCCAACATGGATTTATGTAGTCCTGCAAAGTGTCAACTCCGAAGGATCATACGTCTCCTGCGCAAGCTTAGCAATGAGTGATCGTGACTGATGTGCGCAAACATCCAACTACCTTGGACGATGCAACCAGAGTGTATGCCGAAGCCACTAGCTCAAGTGTTTGCTTCCTAATAGTTAAGAATGAGTGAATGAAAAAGGAACTACAAACAACCAAACAAGGAGGATACTTGCTGATAATGTCTTCCCGAGCTGAATAGAAAAAGGAAATATTCGATGAAGTATTATCCCTTCACATAGCTATGTGATCATTGTGCTCCAAGTTTGGTATCGTGCATAACGCAGTCATCCATCTCAACAAATGGTAGTAGTGATGTGCTAGAAGATCACGTATCTTGATGAATGTGGATGCTACTATTGATGACATGCAAACATGGATGATGAAGTATAAGAGATCCTCGCTTCACTTTCCCAAGATGATGAGTGCCAATGCAGTCGAGCTAAAAGCACGTATCCGAAGTTAGATTCAGAACTATGATGAGAACCCACAACTCATCACTAGCATACATGCTTCCCATGCACGAGTATTCAAGAGTTTGGATGGTGTGGTGTGCACACATGTGATCCCATTAATCGGGACTCTCACCTAGGTGAAGACAAAGAAGCCGGTCTAGCTAGAGTTTGACTCATACTTCGACGAGTTGATGTGCATCACCACTAGCCCAAACTTTCCTATGAGTGCAGATATCATGCACAAGTATGTAACCAGTCTGGCCACATTTAGGACAACGATGTGCATTCTTTCAGATGAGTTAGATAGAGGAGCTCGAGTAGTGTACCTAGATGCTATGGAAACAAGAGTTAGGTTTCAAAGGGACGTCACCATGGAACACACGGACACCATCAAGGACTACATATCTTGGCATCGATATGTTACTATTTATCAGCATGAGGATGTTGAGGAGTTATACTTCCAAGGTTGTCTAAGTTAGAGTGATGTCTAGCTTAGCTTGCTCAAGTCATTTTGTTCACATGGGTACATGTGCATTGCAATGTTAAGTCATGTCAAGTGTAGGTCAAGTGCCAATAGTTGGATGTAAGAGTCATAGAGTAGGTGAAGAGTCATGAGGGTAGTTGAATGGTCACAAAGGGGAATGTCAAGGGTCACCCAACCCTTTGCCATAAATAGTCGCTCATAACTCATTGTATAGGCTTTTGGTCAGCCAAGCTTCTAATAAGACCATCTTGGAGAGAGCTTGGACAATATTGTAATGCGCCTTGGCTTCTCCACTACACGAAGCTAGTACATCTCTTTGGAGGAGAAGGTGGATGTGGCTGTAACATTCCACTATTGGGGCTAGTAGGTGTACATGGATGTAATTTATGACTGGAACTTACACTTCTTTTTATAATAAGAGCCAACATGTTTCATGCATATGTTGTATTGTATTCCACCTGTCTTTTTTACTCTAAATAGCATATGTATTTTCTTTCCTACGCACACATGTATGGACTATTCTGTATAAGCATGTATAAATATTTCTAAAATATGTTGATTGGTTTAACCATCACTTTGGATTTCTAGCTTACTTTCTTTCTAGCTCGTGATGCATCTTTGCTCGTGCATTCCCCTCCCATCGGAGTACTGTTACACGTTTCCAAGGGGTGTACTCATCTCAACCCACTGATGTTAGAACCTCTCATGCACCTTCCTTGACTCACTGCAGCGATCACACCCTTGCTACTAAAAGAGTTATCTTTCTTACATCTATGGAAAATCACGGTCAAGGCATTACCATACAATCCATTGATGGGACTCTGATCTGAAATGATGATAGAATTAAATTGATGTAGAATCGATTAACCATTAATGAATTGAATGTTAGCTCAAAGAACAGAAATCAAGGAAAATTGCTTGAAAAGAAGACTTTATGACAATTGATTAACCACAATTAGGATGCATAATAGAAGTGAAAACAGTAAAAACACAGTGATACCAGATAGCAATATTGATGGCAGAGTTCGTCCCTGATGGGCTACGTCTCCAATTCCACTTTCAAGATGGGTGGCCATTTTATTAGGAATGAAAAGAATGTGTTGATTACATAGATATTTGATTAGCCTAAATGTGAATGTAGGTACTTCTTATCATTGTCATTAGATATCCCTATGAACTAGCTTTCCAATGCCTATCACAGTTCGTAATTTCGACTCTGCATGCTCCTATAACACTGAAAACAAAACTGCCTATGACCTCAAGAATCTGTAAACAAAAACCAAAACCATTCCCCCCTATTCAATGAAGAAAAACTGCCTCTTATAGGCTTGTAAGTACATAAAAATCTCCTTGCCTAAATTCAAGATGAATTTTTTTGCAATCTGGTTAGGTTTTTACTTTGGTCTAGTTGTAATTCGACACCTAGGATGGTTTAATGGTCATTGAATTAGTTTGTTTAACCAAACTCTAAAAAAAAACCCAAAAATAATTTGTAATAAGTTCGGAACCATTGACAGTTATCAGACGACACACTAGCTAACCGTTTTCATGTGAACAGGTTTTATCTCCTGGCGGTCAACTGTTGGACTAACAATTAATGTCTTATCCTGACAGTTACGGCTACTGTTACGCTGACGCTTTTCCATGTGCCCACCTCTGCCATTACCTGCTGTAGTTCAAAAGTCATGTGGTTAACTCTAACCTTTACGGTTTTGAAGACTCCAATAGTTAATCAATGCCGTATTCACATGTTCAAACATTTGATGTGGTGAGAACTCCGTGGTCAACTACCCTTCTATACTAACCCCAATTGTTTATCCTACATTGATCACATGAGACCTTCTCCGATGCGGTTTACACTAGCAATTTAGGTGACTGTGTAACAGTTTTATAATGTTTTTTTTTGTAAAACATATTAACATATGCCTGAGGGTTGTATATGTATTGTTTATAGCTAGGTTTGGTTTAGTTTAGCATTAAAACTTTTAATCACATAGTTTGAATGTGATAGGTAGGACTTAGGTTTGATCATAGGTTTGAAATTGTAATGTTGTTAATACATTATACTTATATTTAGGGTTAGGTTGAGTCTTAGGCTTAGCATTTTATGATTTCTTTTAAAATCCCATTTACAACGAATTGTCACAATGTGATGATACCAATGCATACCATCGACACAATCCACAATTGCGAAGACAACTTGACGACGAACCATATCAAGCCTCTACAACGGATGACACCCATGTCTTCACTAAATCCTGTGAGGAAAACAAGAAAACACATGTCGTTGACCAATCCTGGCGAAACATTTGATGAACACAAGTTGACATCCAGGTACAAACCCATATCAATTGAATTCCATGAAAACCATGACATTACCTGAACAACCTAATCCATAACTAATACTATCGAAGTTGGACTGAATTGACAACGACATTGAATACTAATGATGAAACTTGAACACATGTGCAACTGAATCAACAGAATCCTCCTGGATCATTCCTCTCCACTTGAAAGTATTTGGACCACAAAAGTTTGACTAAACAAATAGTCGGTGAGGGTAGAACTGCCTCTCTTTCCACCTTGACCTGAGGATGTACCAATACATTCGATCAATCACCTGCAAGTGATGACCCTAATGATGCTGACCATGGAAACTTTTGAGTCGGTGACCTGTTTCATCCATCCGCAGTATGAAAAACTTGCCACAATGGGTAGACAACTTGTTATGGACATGGCATTTGATTTCTTTCCATGAAGAACCATGTGTTAGTGATTCATAATCTTTGAAAACAGTCTCTATTGGATGTTGTTTAATACCATCAACATGTATAAACAATATATTTTGCAGAATAATAGAGATAATCAAAGATACTCTTGACATCAAACTAGCTACTTGGTTACACATACCTTCTTGCTTCCTGATTACTAAGTGAACTTGCTGCAATGAACCTATCCAACTGTAAGGTGAAATTTGTTGCAGCTTAGTTTGTCTTCAAAAGTATTGAGTTATTTGTTGATTTGTTTGAATCACTTTTTCTTCATTCATTAAATGATGTTTCCACTGATTAACACATTCCTCTGATGCTAATTTGAAAATGGAAGGTACTTGAAAAAGGGTGCAAGGTATCCATTTTCATTTATGTAAATGAGTGAAAAAATACTCCAAGTTTAAATATGAAAATGTGAGAACTTCTTATTTCTAATTCAGAGATATACTATAGGGGCATTTACTTGATATGTCACCTCCAAAGAGAGGATGAGATCCAGAAGCTACCTGGCCCTCTACATACTTTTCATAAAGAAATAATAGAAGTAAACACTCATATTTAATTAAAAAAGACCTTGCTTATACTTGACGTTATGCGGAAATTTAGCTTGAAACAGGTGTAGGTGTTTATTTGTTTTCATATGTTTAAGTGCTTTAACTTGATTTGTTTCAATCTAATATTAAACAAATATATCAAACATATAAGGCAACAAATAAACATCACACGTAACAGCAAATTTAATAAGGATTTCACCCCGATCTCGTGGGCTACGTCTCCTATGAGCTCTAGTCAACTAGACTTGGCTCCTTGGGATTATGGTTTGAATTCTTTTACAAGCTCCACACTCAACTCCAAAATGTTACTGACTAAACCTATGGGTTTAGGAAAACCATATACATCCCTGTCATGGTTGTCCTCTTTGTGCAAGTAGATCTAGGCTCCCTTGGACTTGATTCCTTCAGTAGGTGCACTAAGCTTCCCTGAGCTTCTTAATGGCACAAACTCCTTCAAAATGCTTCAAATGTCTTTGAAGCCTATACTAATGTCTCCATCACATATCTGACATCAACAAATGACTGTTCATTTGCTCAAAACGAGCACTGCATCCCCAATCTAGGCCTTCCTTCATGGATGGCTCTAGGCTTCTTGAAACTTCCCTTCAACATCTAAGCCTTTAGAAGTCTCCAAATGATTCTAAAAGAACCTTCATTGGATTCAGAAGGTACATTATAGCAAAAATAGGCTATTGTTTCACCTCCAATGGTTGCACATGACCCAATGCAACTCCAACAATGAACATGCCCTAGTGGCTCATGGAACTTTCTCAAAGCCAAAAACACTTGAAGATGATCTTTGTTCACTGCGAAACTTGTGCTAATGGCTCCAGAAGGTTGAAGAGACACGAAATCAAAATAAATTTCGTCCAAAAAGGACTTTTTTAGCCAAATTTATGGCATCTTCAATACCATTGCCAACTTTTCCCCTAAAACCGCTCCAGCTAACTTTAGTTAACTACAGTTAAGTTCGCTAAAGATGGAAGATCCACAAAAAATGGCACCACCACCAAAAAATCTACCATTTAACTGCAGTCACATTAAATGTCAAGTCAACAGGGTCACATGTGACCATTAGAGGTGGGGTTAAGGTGCCTTGGATTCCATGCTTGGTGGTTGGCAGATTGTTAATGTTTAAATAAACATGCGCCCAATTCATTTTATGAATTAACTCTGTGGTGAAATGGTCAATACGCTTTGGCGGCAACCCGATGTCACTTGTTTAATCCATGCTATATCCAACAATTTTGAAATGCAACCATATTGACCCATTTGTTGATGTCACCCTAGGCCACGTGGCAGCCTCTGGGCTTGCCACATGGTAGCATTCTATTGGCCTTCCAGAAATGGAATATTCCTAGAATATTCTAAAGAATATTCTATTTTAAATTTAAAAAAATAAAAAATGGAGGATATTGGGCGATTTTCATTTTGGCATAACTTCTGCATACATAGTCCATTTTTTGAAGCATTCACAACGCTGGAATCAAGAGGATGAGCTCTATCCGATCGTTTAGGTTAGAACTAGTTCTAAGCACTTTCATTTTTGAGCATTTTTCGACACGTGGTCTTGAGCTCCTGATCACACCTCCCAAATGAGAGGCTTCTGGACACCAAAAGCTTACTAAAATGCTAAACTGAACTTTAGTATAGACAATGAGAGAATGAACATCCTCTTCTCTTCAGCCCTTCAAACATTTGCTTTGCATGGCAAATGACTTTGAACCACAAATGGAAAGAAATTGACATTTCCCATCCTGAATGTGCTTGTCCTCCTATTCACAACTATCTTTCTTGCACTCACATAGAAATTTTCTAGTGAAAAAAATACAGAATGAAACTAAACAACACTGCCTCAATCAATGATCTAAGGTGGCTCAAAAAAACAAGATATTATAGCATAAAATACATGCATACATCCGAAATTTACATATGTACAAAAGGATTACATCTTACTGTGTCAAGAAGTCCATCCACTTCTCACCAAGCCACTTCCATGGAAACTTTTGCTGTTGCAATTCTTCCTCATGTGAAACTTCCCTTTTCACAACAATAATGGAATCTGTGGTTCCATCTTTTCCAATTTTCTTTTCCTCTTGCTGCATATGTGTGGGGCGATGAGTTGGATGTAAAGTCCAACAATGAGAGACAACATGTCCCTTCTTTTGGAAAAAAGTGCAAACCTGATGCACCTTCTTTGAAGGTAGTCTTTGCTTCATCTATTTCCCATGTGCTTTTTTCCTCATCCAGCATCTCGAAACATGATGGTTAAATTAACCACAATATGTACAACAAATCTTTCTTCCACTAAAGCATGTAAAATTATCATGCCTTGTAGAAACACAATCAAATTGATCATGAGAAGATTTATACCTCTTGTGCTGATTTGCATGTTCATCCTTTTTGCCTCCATGAGGAGATGAACTAGTAGAGACTGCAGTTTTCAATTGCAGACTAACATAATCGTTCTTGTCTTGAAAACTACCTAAAATTGGATGCTTGCCATAAGCTACATGTCTACCATCTTCTTGCTACAACAAAGGCTTAAACCAATGGCAATCATCTTTGAAACAAATTTGACATATTTGTCTCATGGAACTTGGAACAAAAGTTCTCTTTGAATTAGCCTCACATGCCTTCATGGCTTTTGAGTCTTCGACATTAGATTGCACATAACCAAGTCCAAGATTCTTGGGTTGTTCCTCAACAGAAAGGGGTTCAATCATGCCTTGTGCATGATTTCCTAATCCTTCTCCTTCATAACTCATCTTAAGCATTAACTTGGATCCTACTCCCCTTGTATGCTTTTCGAAAGATCCAACACATCTTTCTAAAGAGGAAACTGAAGACAAATCAGAATGGATTACCTCTTTCTCATGCATGTTCTTGGTCAAAGCCTCTTGGGCTTGATGAAGCTACAACTCCATATCATGCAAACTTTGAAGAATTTCTTCCTTCTCCTGCTTCATGGCCAACAATTTCTCACAAAGCTCTGTGCTTTCTCTTCTATCCTCAAACAGGATCTGCACCATATCCTTCAATATAAGGAATTCACGCTTCACATCCTCATCGAAGAACCTTGTGAAGGAGGAAACTTCACTTGTAGAATTTGTCATTATGATGTAAGTGAACAACTTAACTTCACAATGTTCTTAAAGCTTTTCTAAACAAATGACAGAGCTTTTTCACCCAAATGTCTTTACAACCATCACATATTCAAGCAGCCAACAACACACAAATCAAGTGAAAATCTTGTTCAAGCAGCCAACAACAAACCAACTCAAGTAAAAATCTTGGACTGGTTTTGAGGTCCTTTGGGGTAAGGAAAATATCTTCTATTCCTTTTTGTATTCTCCAAGACTTAGTTAATCAATAGTTATCCTTAAACTTTAGCAAACTCAAACAACATGCAGTTTGCAAAATAGTAAAGCAGCCAATCTTCTACACTGCTTTAAACACCTTTCAAGCTATATAATCAAGATATTGTGATGTCAGTCAAGCAAACCAAGAGCTTTGATACCAACCTAATCTGAATATGGAAGGTACTTGAAAAAGGGTGAAAGGTATCCATTTTCATTTATGTAAATGTGTCCAAAAATACTCCATGTTTAAATCTGAAAATGTGAGAACTTCTTATTTCTAATACAGAGATAGACTGTAGGGGCATTTACTAGATATGTCGCCTCTAAAGAGAGGATGAGATCCAGAAGCTACCTGGCCCTCTACAGACTCTACCTAAATAAATAATAGAAGTAAACACTCAAATTTAATTAAAAAGGACCTTGCTTGTACTTGACGTTATGCGGAAATTTAGCTTGAAACAAGTTTATTTGTTGAGTTGTTTTCATCTGTTTAAGTACTTTAACTTGATTTATTTTAGTTGATATTAAATAGATATATCAAACATATAAAGCGGAAAATAAACATCACACATAGAAACAAATTTAATAAGGAGTTCACCCCGATCTCGTGGGCTACGTCTCCTGTGAGCTCTAGTCAATTAGACTTGGCTCTTTGGGATTATGGCTTGAATTCTTTTACAAGTTCCACACTCAACTCCAAAAGTTACAGAAAAAACATATGGGTTTAGAAAAATCATATACATCCTTGTCATGGCTTTCCTTCATGCAAGCGGATCTAGGCTCCCTTCGACTTGATTCCTTCAGTAGGTGCACTAAGCTTCGTTGAGCTTCTTAATCACACAAACTCCTTTAGAATGCTTCAAATGTCTCTAAAACCTCTGCTAATGTCTCCAGCACATATTTGACATCAACAAATGACTGTTCATTTTCTCAAAACAAGCACTGCATCCCCGATCTAGGCCTTCTTTCATGGATGGCTCTAGGCTGCCTGAAACTTCCCTTCAACATCTTAGCCTTTAGAAGTCCCCAAATGGTTCTAAAAACACCTTCATTGGATTTATAAGGTTCATTACAGCAGAATTAGGCTTTTGTTTCACCTCCAATGGCTACAAACAACCCAATGCAGCTCCAACACTGAACAGGCCCTAGTGGCTCCCAGAACTTTCCTGAAGCCAAAAACACCTAAATATGACCTCTGTTCATTGTGAAACCTATGCTAGTGGCTCCAGAAGGTCAAATAGACCCAAAATAAATAAATAAAAATTCGTCCAAAAAGGAATTTCCTAGCCAAAGTTATGGCATCTTCAATACCACTGCCAGTTTGCCCTAAAACCACTCCAACTAACTTTAGTTAACTGCAGTTAAGTTTGCCAAACATGGTGGATCCACAAAAAATGATGCCACCGCCAAAAAATCTGCTAGTTAATTATAGTCACATTAAATTTCAAGTCGACGTGGTCACATGTGACCGTTACAGGCGTAGTTAAGGTGCCTTGGATTCTGTTTGGGTGGTTGGCGGATGCTAATATTTAAATAAACATGCACCTAATAGATTTTATGAATTAATTTCTGTGGTGCAATTGTGAATACGCTTTGATGGCAACCTGCAGGTCATGTGTTCAATCCAAAGTGTATCCAACAATTTTGAAATGTGCCCATATTGACCCGTTTGCTGATGTAACCTTGGGCCATGTGGTGGCCTCTAGGCCTGCCACATGGCAGCATTCTATTGGCCTTCAAGAAATAGAATATTCCCAAAATATTCTATCTTAAATTTAAAAGAAAAATAAAAATTCAAAAAATGGAGGATATTGGGTGATTTTCATTTTGCCATAACTTCTGCATACGAAGTCTATTTTTCAAACCGTTTGTGGTGCCAGAATCAAGAGGAAAAGATCTATCCAGTAATTTAGGTTTGAACCAATTCTAAGCACTTTCATTTTTGAGCATTTTTCAACACTTGGTCTTGAGCTCCTGATCAGATGCATGAGTTCCCATTAAACACTTTGACACTGCTTTAGAAAAGGCTTTGATATGAAAACAAATAGGTTTCCTCTCCACTTGAAAAGAGGTTTCCAAATTGTTCGAGACATGACATGGCGACACAATACAAGAGAAATTGAATAGTGACTTTCCCCAATACTAATCTGTATCCCTGTAACTGTTAAGTTCCAATCTTAAACTGAATTGATTCATTCTGACATTAGGAAGAGGAGCTTTAGGCACAAGTTGTATTTCATGTTCTATTCCCTGCTTATGAATAAGATGTTTGGTTTTACATACAACTGAACAAGTTTCTATCTCTTTAATCAAACCATCCTTAAGCTGAGTTGCATAACTTAAACAAGAATCATGTTGATTGTTATGTTGATCGTTTACACACATGATTACAAATATCTTGTTTGAACTTATTAATCACTTCATTTGATTAACCTTAACTGAATTCAATTGATTTTTGTTTCGATGTGCCCTGAAAATAAATTCAAACGCATCTTTCTTAAGGTGATATTTATGTTCTCTCTTGTAAAATACTGCATCATGATTATAAAGATAAGGACTTCCTAAGACAACTCCATATATGTTTACTGGAACCACATCTAATTCCACTTCATCAATGTTATTAGCTCTAATGGCAATTCTTAATCGACGTTGTTTGGTGACTTTTATCTGAGTTGATTTCTTTAGCCATCCTAATGGGTAAGGTCTTGGATGATTCTGTGTTTCCAAACCCAAGTTTTTAACTAAATATTCAGAGATTAAATTCACCTGTGATCCACTGTCAAACATTGTATCTATCTTTGTGTGCTTAGAAGTTATCCTTATGTTAAAAAATTCAACTATTTTATCCTCATTTTAAGGATTTATGTTTGATGAATATGTAATAGTTTTCGAACTTGAACCAATGTAAGAAATTTTACCTGTCGTAACGATGGTGGTCATTCTCCTTTCATCACCTGAATCTGAACCTAGATCTTGCTGGACGATTGCAATGGCCTTCTTTTCATCCTTCTCCTTAAGGAACTTTTTGGGCTTAAGATCTGGATGAAGTTTCAAACACTTAGATTTATCATGACTAATTCACTGGCAATGAGAACACGTAGGTATTTTGTTCTAAACGATCACTGATTTCTTTCTCTTCAAAATGTTCTTCCCCTAACTGTCATTGGAATATTTGGTTCCCAACTCTTTGGATGACTGCGATGAAAACTTGAATGGTCTGCCACCTGATTTAGTATGTATGGCATGAACACACACTTCATCAAAACCATTAGGATTAAACATCAATAATGTATGCTACAAATATGAATGTAAACTGCTGATGTATTTTAACAAAGTTTGACGTGTATCCACTAAAATACCAATCACCAATGCTTTCTTTTTGAACTCCTGAGTAAAATCTTGAACGCTTTGCCCTTTACCTTCCCTAAGATGTTGCTAGTCAATAACAACTTGTTGCATGTATCCTAAAGGATATAACTGTTTCTTACGAGATTTTAAAAACTTAGACCATGAAGAGATGACTTTTCCTTCACGCTTTACATCTATCTCAGTTTTACTTTCCCACCATATTAAAGTTGTTCCCCCCATTCTAAGTGTATCTAACTGAATTTTCACTTTATCACTAGATATTTTCTGAATGCAACAATACACTTCTAAATGCTTAATCCAGTTATCTAACTTTTCAGGATTCATTTCGCCATCATAAATAGGTAACTCAAATTTCACATCAAGTTTCAAAATAGATGTTTTCTTAGGTTTCTTTTCCATTTCAGATTTTGCATTGGAAGAAGAAGAAGAAGAAGATGATGGAGATGATGGAGGTGAAGGTGGTTTATCAATCTTCCCTTTACCTTTGTCCTTCTTCGATGTTTTTGAAGAAGAAGTTGCATCTCTCGCCTTCCTATCTTTGTACAATTCTCCCAACATTTGCTACATAGTCAAGAATGCTTGCTAAAACTATTCTTCACTCATCTTAGTTTCAGTGTTTTCACCTGCATCAGATCCTGACATTGTCAATTTATGAACGACATCGCTTTCCAATGTTTGGATTGTTCTGCTTAATGAATCCTTCTCCTTGTTGCAACTTTGACCTTGTTAAGATTCAATGGAAAATTATACAAATGCAACTTTCCTTGATACCAAATTATATGATCTGAAATAATTATAGACTTAAACGGATGTAGAATCGATTAACCATTAATGAATTGAATGTTAGCTCAAAGCACAGACATCGAGGAAAACTGCTGGAAAAGAAGACTTTACGATAGCCGATTAAACACAATTAGGATGCACTACAGAAGTGAAAATAGTAAAAACACAGGGATACCAGACAGCAAGGTTGATGATACAGTTCGTCCCTAATGGACTACATCTTTGGGTCCGCTTTCAAGATGGGTGTTCATTTTTCTTAGGAATGAAAAGAAGGAGTTTATTACACAGAGATTTGATTAGTCTAAATGTGCATGCAGGCACTTCTATTCAATGTCATCAGATATTCGTCTGAACCAACTTTCCAACACCTGTCATGGTTCCCAATTTAGACTTTGGATGCTCTTGTAACACTGAAAACAAAACTAAGTATGACCTCTAGAATTTGCAAACAAAAACCAAAACCACTCTCCCCCTATTCAATGAAGAAAAGCCACCTCTTGTATGCCTATAGGTACATAAAAACCTCCTTAGATGAATTCAAGATGAATTTGGTTGCAATCTAGTTAGGTTTTTGCTTTGGTCTAGTTCTAATTTGACACCTAGGATGGTTTAATGGTCATCACATTAGTTTGTTTAACCAAACTCTAACAAAAAAACCAAAAATACTTTGTAATAAGTTTAGAACCACTAACGATTATTAGAAGGTGTGCTGGCTAACTATTTGCATGTGAACAGGTCTTATCTCTCAGTGCTCGACTGTTGGACTGGCAACGAATGGCTTATCCCAATGGTTATGGCTATCGTTACGTCGACAGTTTCCCATGTGTCCACCTCCGCCGTTACCTAATGCGGTTCTGAAGTCTAGCAGTTAAATCTAACCTCTGTAGTTTCGAAGACCCCAATGATTAATCAATGCCATGTTCACATGTTCAGACCTTTGATGCGGTGAGAGCTCCACGGTCAACTGGCAGTCTATGCTAACCCTGATGGTCTATCTTGCTCTGATCACATTAGACCTTCTCTGATACGGTTTGCACTGGTAGTTTAGGTGGCTATGTAATGGTTTTATAATGTTTTTGTTTGTAAAACATATTAACATATGCTCGAGGGTTGTATATATATTGTTTAGAGCTAGGTTTGGTTTAGTTTTAACATTAGGACTTTTAATCACATAGTTTGAATGCGATAGGTAGGACTTACGCTTGATCATAGGTTTGAATTTGTAATGTTGTTAATACATGAAGCTTATATTTAGGGTTAGGTTAAGTCTTAGGCTTAGGGATTTATGATTTCTTTTAAAAGCCCATGTACAACGGATTGTCATAATGTGACGATACCAATGCATATCATCGACACAATCCACAATTTTGATGACAACCTAACGACGAACCATATAAAACCTCTACAACAGATGACACCCATATCTTCACTAAATCCTATGAGGCGAATGAAAAACACATGTCGCCGACCAATCCTAGTGGAACTGTTGATGAACACAAGTTGATAGCTAGGTACAAATCCATATCAACTGAATGCCATGAATACCATAACATTACCTAAACAACCTGATCCATAACCAATACTGTCGAAGCTGGACTGAATTGACGACAACACTAAATACTGATGACGACACTTGAACACCTATGCAACTGAATCAAAGGGATCCTCCTGGATCGGACTCCTACACCAAATGGTCTAAGGTCTAATTGGGACTTCTTACTAGGGAGATCCCCTCGACATGTTGGTAGGTCCAGTACCATCAACATTTCTACCACTAGAAGGGGGGCAGATGACAATCTTTGTTCTCTCATCTAGTTTTGAACCTTTGCATACCTTTCATGGATTCTTGCATTGTTATCCCTCCATGATGTTTTTCAAATCATGAAGATGTCTCCATCACAGGGGAGTTTTTTTATCTCTTGTCCACTTACACGTATGATGGTGGAGGCGAAGTGGCCTAGCCTAAGTACTCACATGAATTTGTTTCCATGCTTCATGAGGAAGATGGGTGTTTTGATGAATAGACCAATTTGCTGCTTGCACACACACTTTGCAAATCTCCACGTCTATGGCTGCTCAGCCTATCGGCTAACAACGTGCACTCACTTGAGAACTTTTATGATATCATTGAAGACACTTTCTATTATTTTGATCTTGACTCTCTTTACCAAAAAATGTTATAGAAACAGAAGTCTTCGCACGAATTGGTTATATATTTTTGGCAGTGCTTCCATGACTTGCAGTTTCATGCTCCGAGGAGCCAGATGAAAGTTTCCTATCTTTGGGACTGATTCGAGTATTTGCTTAAGAACTTTGCCCATCCCAAGAATAAGTTTGAGATCAAGCCACGCTTAACATTCTTTAGTAAGGAAGATGCACAATCTCATGTGGATTTGGTCACTGTCTTGACTGACCACCCCCCTTGCCCTCATTCAACAGCTCCACCACTGCTAAGTGATGTTGAGGATCATGCTCACACACCTGTTCATCTTTCACATCCTCCCAACATTACCTCACTCAATTTTCATGCAGATTTGGTTGTGATTTATTCGAGTTCTCATATGTATTATGTTCTATGACCTCTGTCTTCACACGCGAGTGTTCCTCCGGATGATATTGTCTTGTGTTGATCCATTCCAGATTCTTCACTTGTTGTGAACAAGGAACAAGACACTGATGGAGTTAGTGTTGCACAACCAGCATGCACTATCATTCATGAAGAGTATGAGTGGGAGCTTGAGCATCAACACTCAGCAAAGGATGACTATCTTCCATCTGAGCTCCCTCCGTCCTTTCCTAACATCTTTGGTGAACCCGACATGCATGATTTTGCATGTGTGTCTTCATCCATAGATGCACCCATTGTTGATCGCTAACAAGACTCATCGGATGTTGGTCCATCATTCAATCATGGAGAGGATAAGTTATTCATTTAAAATGCACTTGATCTTTCATATATCGTTTCCAGAAACATAGAAGATGATTTTTTTCACTTTTCATCTACCCCTCTATTTGATTCATTTGATCATAAGGATGCCGATGAAATCATTGATTTTTCTAATCGTGGCAATCATGATCCATTTGTTTCCATATTCTATCATGATCATGACTCTATCGTAGTAGATATTTGGAAGCCACCGGTTTATGATGATCTATCTAATGAAGAATTTGAAATAGCCAAGGCTGTCGAGCCACTTGAGCCCAAGTTGATGGTTATGTTAAGCCCTCGCTCTCTTGGGGTTAGTCTCACTTCTAATCATGAAACTGTTCAATCACCCAAGGCTCCTCATCACTCATATGTATGCATTAAAGATCCATATGACACACAGAACACACTTCCTCCACTCGAACTACACTAACCTATCGCTCATGCATTGGAGGAATCCTACATTGGAAGCACTCATTCGCAACCCATGCTGTCTCTGTTTCTTTCATTTGCTTGCATGTCATAATCAAGAGTGTGCTTATGCTTCAAAGTTGCACGCAATGTTGCATAGCACCATGATAAGTACACATAATACTTGTCATGAACTTGCACTCACTTATTTCTTGTGGGCACTTTGAAACATGAAGTATGGTTGTCTTCATTGTTATATCTTTCTTCTTTGTTGGTTCACACAACTGGGTTTCTCGTGAACCAAGCCTTCACCAACATGGGTCAACCAATGTGTCAGTGGCTGCATTGGAGATATCACTCCACGTGATTAGGCCCATGCACCGTTAGTGTAGGAGTAAGAGTAATGTTTTCTTGTAGTCAATTTGCTTGCATGCTTGTTTTGTTACTTTCTTCGTTTGATTGTTTGTCTGCTTGCGTGTTTTCTTACTTGTTTTTATTTCGCTTTCACTCCTTCCCTTGATTTGCTTTGTTGTCTATTAGTTCACTTGTTTCGTTTTTAGGTTAGTTTTGCATGGAACCATGTATGACATTTGAAAGGAGCTGGGCGAAGTACAAGAGGGCTTATACAACTATCACTACTTGGTTATCTGCCAGCTTGCCTTTGTATGAATAACTTGTTACTTTTATTCCATGATATGTCGAAGTAAAATACATATTGTTCAAAGTGAACCTTGGGGAAAACACAATGCTTGCATGCTAACTAGTGTCACCTTCTCTAGTCTGTTGTTTTTGGGTTAACCCTTGTCATCTCAGTCAAGTAGAGTAAGGTGAGGGGGGGAACCTTAACAGGCACCTCAAAGATACAATAAACTACTTCTCTATTAGAGAAACCTTTTCTGCTCTCAATAATTTGGGATCCCTCTTCCACCTCTGAAATGAATAATTTCTTTGGATAGTTGAAAAAATCAAAAAAATCAAAAAATGAAAAAGTAAAAAAATTCAAAATGAAAATGAATAAGGCGAAAGAATAGAAAGGCTTCTTGCACAGGAAGGTGATGCAAGTAACTCCACCAGGGTACTGACCAAGCTCGCTAGAAGAAAAGCCATGCTTGTGTTCTTATGTGACTCTGCCACAGTACTGTCAAGGCCTGCTGGCAACGGAGCATCACCAGAGATGAAACTAAGACTCTGACGACTATACCGCTAGTGCACCAATATACCCCTCAACCCAAATCAAAACAACTGTGTTACCTTGGCTTGGAATGTGTGTCAATTGACCAAGATCTTGGCACATGCTACATCTTACAATCAAGCTAGTGTGAAGCCAAGATGAGTTGAGAGCTGAACAATACTTTTGGAGGTGTTAGACTTGCTTTTCATGAACAGGGTCCATTCAGAGAGATGGAGTTCTAACAGTGTGTCACCAAATGTTGTAGCGGCTACAACCACCCTCCAAAATTTTGCCTTAGCCTCGTTTTGGAGCCTCCCTACCAACCTTTCACAACACCTTGTCTTGCTCGGTGAAGTACACAGGCTTTAGTGTTTTCTTGCACAAAGGCATCCTGTCGATCACAACTTGATGCATTCCCCTCACAAGTTGTTTACCTGGACTTGGTCCAGCTATAGGCTGAGAACCTTCCCCAAGAAATTGCGCATTTCTAGAGGGCAACTAGCCTTCCCTCCAGATATTGTGTCATCCTGTCTGGTAGCCTACTAGGCTCCAGAATTTTACAATTCTACTAGTCAACCCTCCCTGTGAAAATTGCGCAATATTTCCTAATAAGGCTTCTTAGCCCAGAATTTATGTAAATCTAGGCAATAGTCAGCTGCTTTGCCCAGAAATTCTACAAATCTCCCAGGCAGCCAACTGAGCTCCCAACCAAAAAAGTGCATTTTTCTCAAGCAGTTGAGCAGCTTCATGCATGAGTAGTCTGGTTGACCAGTTCCACTTTGGACCAAGGAAACTTGACTTGCATGCATAGCTTGCTTTTTCCTAGAATAGTAAAAAATAACATGCAAAAGGCATCCCATGATTCAGGGAGCTATTTTTAGCAGCTGGAGGTTACATGCAAAGTTGTTTTAGAAACTTTACTCCAAGGTTTGCTTTTTCCTAGATTTGTGGCATGTGCTTCGTGAGCCCAAAATTATTTATTCGATGCATCAGAGCTCATTCTTTCACATCGATCTTGGAGCTTTGACATCCCACAACACATCCATGACTCTTCGACACATCAGACTCATTTATTCATGGATAAGTGGCCTCAACTTGCCATTTTTAGTATTTTTGTTGCTTTTTGTGTATTCTCTTGTGGGAGTTTTGTTTGCTTTATTTCTTTTAATTCTTTCCCTCGTTTACATGTATACTAGCTTGTCCTAGCTCTATTTTAGTTTTCATTGCTATCTCATTGTTGTTGCATGCAGGAAACTGTTGTGAACGAACGGTTGTCGATTCAGCGAATCGCTTCACCCACATGCATGTTGATCTATTTGCTAAATATTTCATTCATTTTTTGCATGCATTTTCATTAACTTCTACTATCACTTAGTGTCACCATGCATTCATTGTCAAATCTACTTTCATTTTCTCGTCGACGAGTCGGGCCAACCTCATCCCGGGATCTGCTTTCATTGAGACAACATTACACAATCTAGGGAAGGAAGTCTTTGTATTCCTCTCCATAAATTCACATTTCTACCCAGCACTATCCTCCAGGAGTGTTTCATGCATTTCTAAGGGACAGTGACTACTGGCCCAGAAAATTGCCCAATGCAATCCCTAAGCCTATAGTCACTCCCAGCTGGAATTGTGCATTGTGTAATCTCAGAAGCCAACAGCCAGTCTGAATTGTGCATTGCACAAGTAAATCAACCAGTCTTTCTACCCAGACAACCCAGACTACCTTTTGCATAGTTTTGGTAGCTAGTCACCCAGCCTCCCAGAAGAAATTGTGCAATATTGCCCATAAGTTTCCCAGGTATGTGATGTGTCATTCCCCAAATATTCTTTATTTTTTACTAACATATTTCTTGCCATGCATGTTTCTTGTCTCTAGATATTTCAAGTGTTCATCCATCTCAATGGCTTCCAAGAGAACAGGATCACAAGACACTGATGGAAATTCAGCTAGAGCAGCAATTGAGTGAGTATCCTCTAGTCTGTCGATCTATGAAGATACAAAGTTGTATCTAGATAAGGACATCAAATTGAAGTGGCAAGAGGTCAATGAAACATTTGCAAGAACTTTTGGGGAAGACCTTGAAGACCTTCAGGTGTACGTGAACATTCACATGTCTAGTTTGTACCGGATTGCATGTAGATATCTCGTGTTCCCATGCACGGACATACTAGATCATCTCTCGCACTGATCCTGAGATGATGACCTTGAGAAGTGTCAGTGGGACTAAGCTTGTGACCTTATGGGTACGAGATTATGATGAGATGTATTAGATGTCAGAGCCACTGACTGTCATGAAGAATCCATTCAGCTTACCCAATAGCAGTGCTAACTCTAGAGACATTATGAAGAACTGGGTAAAGGAGCTAGCTCGATTCAGGTTAACACCCAACGAGATCTACAAGGCAAATATATTGAGCATGGCGTACCAATACTTGGTCATGATGTACTGAAAAATAGTCATTTATATGAAAATTTTAGTCATTACTTTATTAACTAATTAGCCATTTTGTACTAGTGTATAGGCTGGTAAGAAACCTTCTCTTAAACATCTTAGGGAATAGTTATATTACTCTTAAGTACACATTCTAAAGGAGAGTAAGAGTAAGTTGAATAAGAAAGATAAAAAGTGTATCTTCATTGGTTATAAAGATTGTATGAAATTTTATGAGCTTTGGAACCCATAAAATAAGAAAGTTTTGCATAGTCTAGATGTGTACTTAGAGAATTCAAATATTTTGTTAAAGAAGAATTTGTACCAAGGGAGAAAGAACCAAAAAGGATAAGGTTTGAAATGAACGATGATGAGGCAGAATTTGTATAAGAAAAATCATAAAAAGAGGAACCATGTACTTTGGCATTAAGGAGATTAATTTAGGAATAATTCTAGCTACAAATGTATACTTCACCTAATTATCATTCAAATTTTTATTTGTATATTATTAATGATGATCTTTGAATCGAGGATGTGGATTAAAAGGATGTAAAAATATGGAAAAAATCCATGGTTAAGGAAATAGAAGCCTTCGACAAGAATGAGCCTTTGGATTTACTACAGTCTCCAAATAGAAGAAAGCTCATTGGCACCAAATGGGTGTATAAAAATAAGTTGAATTCAAAAAGAATAGTGGATAAATACAAATCTCAGTTAGTAGAAAAGGGTTATTTCTAGATAAAGGAAATTGACTTTGTTGATATATTTTCTCCTCTTTTCAGGTTAACTTCTATTATATTTAATTTACCTATGGTTGTTACTTGATTTTGAATTAGAACAAATGGATGTGAAGACAACATTCCTACATTGTGGATTTCGAAGAAGAAATCTATATGATGAATCTAGAAGGTTTTGATGTGAAAGGAAGAAATAGATAGTATGTAGGCTAAAAAATACATGTATGGGTTAAAGTAGTCACCAAGCATGTGGCATCAAAAATTTGATACTTATATTCTAGGACATGAATTCATAAGTAGAAAATAATATCATTGTGTATTTTTTAAATTAGTCTGTGATAATGCTATTTATTTGGTATTGTATGTGTGATATGTTTTTGATTGAAAATGATATGGAAATCACCAAGGAAGTGAAAAACTAATTATCCTATAAATTTGACATGAAGGATCTTGGAGTTGCAAATTTTATATAGGACAGGGAAATTAGAAGAGATCGATAAAACAAGAAACTTTGGTTAAGTCATAGGAAGTATGTTGAAACAATATTGTAGAGGTTTAATTTGAAGGAATGTAAACTGGTGTAGGTATTTATTCTTGTAGGTGTAATTTTATTTCCATATAAGCATCCTGAGAAAAAGTAAGATGAAGAGGATGTGTCCCAAGATCCATATGCTAGTGCGGTTAGAAGCTTGACGTATGCAATGGTATGTACTAGACTAGAGATTGCACATGTAGTGGGAGTATTGAGAAAGTATATGTCAAAACAAAGGAGGGACAATTGGAAACTAGTTAAGTGGGCTTTTCAAGTATTTGAATGGAACTACTAGCTATGGGCTATGCTACTAAGGAAGACTAGGATTGGATAGAGAGTTAGGAATACATGGCTTTTTTTATGTATATTTCATTGGCGATATTGATTATAGAAGATCTACAAGTCGTTATTTGTTTAAACTATTAAGAGGAGCAATCATTTGGATGAGAAAAATAAAATTGGTAGTGATACTTTCAACCAAAAAAAATGAATACAGTGAAATCTCTCATGCAATTAAGGAAGAATTTTGGATAGAAAAATTATGTTCAAGTATTGGGCTGGTATAATGAACTATAAGGATAGATTGTGATATTCATAATGCAATATTCCTAGAAAAGAACCCACTGTATCATTAGAATACAAAGAATCAATTTTTAGTATCAATTGGTGAGAGATATGATTGAAAACAAGGTGTTACTGGAAAAAGTGGACACTTTGAAGAATGTTTTAAATTCATTAACAATATATATGTGCAATGAGTTCTCTTGGTGTAGAAAAATAATGGGTATTATTTCATAGATTTTTGAACATGTAATCTTGCAACCCCCTATATGCAAAGAAAATAACAAGTGGAAGAATATTGTGTATGTGTTATATTATTTTCATGACTATCCTAGAAAAATGGGTGGTGTTTTGCATCTGTTTTAGGCATTTATCAACAAATGGTTTTTTTTCTAAAAGTAGTTTTGTGCGGCATGGTGGTTTTGCCCACTGTTTTGTAGTTTCTCTTAAGGAATTATAGTTGTATTAAAGTCTAGGGTAAATGGATTGAAGTTTCATAGAAACCACAACATATAATGTATTGCAATAATGCACACAAAAGATATATTTAAAACAACTTGCTGGTTTTCCTAATTTATGTTTCTAGGATAAAATATCTATGTTAATGTGTGTGTTTTCCATTGCATAATTTTTTTAATGAATTATCTATTTTCAACAATTAATTTTACAATATTATAACCTACACTACTGTAACAACCTCCTCCCACATTTACCCAACCTAACCGGTCCACTTGGGTAATCATGCTAATGAATGTTGGACAACGAGAATTCACATGAGGTATAGACTCATAAGAAACCTTCTCTTAAACATATGAGGGCATATTTCTATGACTCTTAAGTACACATTCTAAAGGAGAATAAGAGTAAGCTGAATAAGAAAGATAAAAAAATGTATTTTATTGGTTAAAAAGATGGTATCAAATTTTATGAGCTTTGGAACCCATAAAATAATAATGTTTTGTATAGTCGCAACGTGTATTTAGAGAATTCAAATATTTTGTTAAACAAGAAGTTGTACCAAGGGAAGAACCAGAAAACATAGGGTTTGAAATGAACAATGACGAATCATACTTTACGTCAAAAAAATAATCGGAAAAAGAGGAACCATGTAATTTTGGAGATTAGTTTAAGAATAAATCTAGCTAGAAAGGTATACTTCACGTGATTATCATCCATATTTTTCTTTTTATATTACTAATGATGATCTTTGAATTGGGGAAGTAGATTCAAAGGATGGAAAACTATGGAAAAATTCCATGGTTGAGGAAATAGAAGCCTTGGACAAGAATGAGCCTTTGGATCTAGTGGAGTCTTCAACTAGGAGAAAACCCATTGGCACCAAATGGGTGAATAAAAAGAAGTTGAATGAAAAAGGCATAGTGGAGATATACAAATCTTAGTTAGTAGAAAAGGGTTATTTCTAGGTAGAGGGAATTGACTTTGGTGATATATTTTCTCCTCTTTTCAAGTTAAGTTCTGTAGATTATCTTCCAGATCCATCACATCAGGTTTCTTTTTGATCGACATTTCGAACCAGCAACAATGGTTCATCTTCAAGCTGTGAAAGATTATTGAAAGACTGGTCTCATTTTTCCAAATATGTAGAGATGTATGAGATGCTTAGCCGACAGATATTAGGATTTATAATTTTTTTTTTTAATTTATTCTATTTGTTTTATTTATAAATTTATTTGTTTTATATATTTTTTTAATTTATTATATTTTTATGATTTTTGGGTTTAAAGTTGGATAGAATTAATTTATTGTTATATATGTTTTTGTAAATTTAATTGTTTTGTGATATTTGGGATTTTAAATTATTATTAATTTATTTATTAGTGTATGTTATATTACTATGTATTAATTGTTTCATTTTTATTTATATTTTTATAATTAATTTATACTTATTTTATATATTCCTTTAATTAATATTTTTTTTTATTATTCAATTTTATTAATTATTTATTTAATTATATTTATTTTTTAATTTTATACTTTTAGTGTTATATTTATATTTATTTCAATTTATTTATTACTTCTTTATTAATTTATTTTTTTTAATTATTTTATTGTTTTTACTTTGTATATATTAATTTTAATCATGTTCATTTTAATTATCTGTCATGATTATTTGTTAAGGCTTATTACATATTTTCCTAGGTTGTGGATTTATTATAGTTAACATATTTTAAATTGATGTTTATATCTTATGAATTTTGTTAAATTATATTTTATTAAGGTCATAATGTGTTATTTAATTATAATGGATTAGATCTTTTATGTTTGTCCTAGGTTAATTAGAGGAGGATTATAGTTAGGTAGGGGTGGATTTGGATGATAGGATTGGAATCCAGTTTTCGCTTATGGTCCATCTGTCATCCCTATTGAGATTATTAGGGTGTTTGCTAATTTCTATGGCTTCTCTGAATTTCCTTATGAATTATTGATCACTTCTAGCTAAGATACAGGTATATTCTATACATATTTGGTGCTTAGTTTTATCAGAATGCTCAACTAGAGCTGAGGATTTGGATCGATTGTGTTTAAGGTCAGCTGAGTGTTCTTGGATTCTTGTGTTAAAGGATCTCCCAGTTTCACCTACATAGGGTTTGCCACATGAGCAGGGAATTAAGTAGACACCTTTATGGCATTTAGGATCAATTTTGTCTTTGACTGGATTAAGGCAGTTACGGATAGTCTTTAAGGGTTTGAAAGTGGTTAGAATTCCATTATTTTTCAGGATGTGGGAGATTTTGTCTGTAGTCCCTAGTATGTAAGGGAGGTTGACTTTTCCTATTATATTATCAAATTTTTTTATTTTTGTTAGGTCAAGTGTTTTCCTTATTTATGGCTTTGATGGCTTGATGTTTGTTGTATCCATTTTTTAGGAAAACTTTAATAAGGTGTTCTATTTCTTTTTCTAGGTGTTCCTTGTCAGAGATTCTAAGGGCTTTGGTTGCTAATGTGTTGAGGACTCCTAGTTTGCGGGTAGGGTGATGATGTGAGGAGGCATCACATCATCACCCTATTGTTGCTACTCGATTTTGAATGAGAAAAGATGGATGTGAAGACAACATTCCTACATTGGGGATTTGGAAGAAGAATTCTACATGAAGAATCTAGAAGACTTTGATGTGAAAGGAAGAAATAGCTAGTATGTAGGCTGAAAAACAATCGGTTAAAGTAGTCACCAAGGATGTGGCATCAACAATTTGATACTTATATTCTAGGACACGAATTCATAAGGAGAAAATAATGTCACTTTGTATATTTTAAATTAGTTCGTGGTCATGCTATTTATTCGGTATTGTATGTGTGACATGTTCTTTATTGGAAATGATATGGAAATCACCAAGGAAGTGAAAAACTAATTGTCCTGTAAATTTGACATGAAGGATCTTGGAAGTGCAATTTTCATATAGGGTGTGGAAATTAGAAGAGATCAAGAAAACAAGAAACTTTGGTTAAGTCATAGGAAGTATGTTGAAACAATATTGGAGAGGTTTAATATGTAGGAATGTAAATTGATGTAGGTATTTATTCTTGTAGGTGTAATTTTATTTCCATAGAAGTGTCCTAAAAGAAGGTAAGAGGAAGAAGATGTGTCACAAGATCCATATGCTAGTGAAGTCAGAAGCTTGATGTATGCAATGGTATGTACTAGACTAGACATTGCACATGTAATGGGAGTATTGAGCAAGAATATGTCAAAACCAAGGAGGGATAATTGGAAATTAGTTAAGTAGGTTTTTCAGGTATTTGAATGGAACTGCTAGCTATGGGCTATGGTACTAAGGAAGACCAGGATTGAATAGAGAGTTAGAAATACATGGCTTTGTTGATGTATATTTGGTTGGAGAAGTGATTATTTGTTTAACTACTCAAAGGAGTAGTGATTTGGATGAGAAAAATAAAATTTGTAGTGACACTTTCAACCAAAATGATTGAATACATGGAAATCACTCATGGAATTAAGGAAGAAGTATGGATAGAAAAATTATGTTCATGTATTGGGTGGAAACAAGAAAATATCAGGATATATTGTGATAGTCATAATGCAATATTCCTAGAAAAGAACCCATCATATCATTAGAATACAAAGCATCAATGTTTAGTATCAATCAGTGAGAGATATGATTGAAAAGAAGGTGTTACTGGAAAAAGTGGACATTTCGAAGAATGCTTTAAATTCATTAACAATGTTGCCTGTGGAGCCTGATTATCTTCTGTATTCAAAGGTATCGCTGCATTGGACCCTAGTTCGTAATGGGGCGACAAAGCTTCCCATAAAATATATGCTGCAGGGGGGTCCAGGGGGGTCAACTGCAACCTTTGGGAGCCCTCCCTAGTGGGGGGATTGAGGGTAGCACCCGCGAAGCTAAAAATATATGTAAAATTTCCTTGTAAAATATTGTAATTTCGTAGTCAATTTGAGTCATTCATTAGGCAGAGATCTAACTGTTATACGGGAATAGTGTCCACACGGATGCTGCTATTCCCACTAAGATGGGTGGCTATCTTAGAAACAAACAATCAAAGTCTACCGTTGATTCCTTTTATGAAAATAGATGAGAGGAGTACCAAGAGGGCCAACCTGAGTCTTGCGCTCAATTCCCTCTCCTTCTTGATAGATTTTTGTTGCTCTCTCTTTGTCTTCTTAGCTTTAAAACGACCTGTAGAATCACAAAAACATACTACTATGCAAGAAACAAGGATCTAAATTCATAAATAATGCAGGATTAGATGTACATTAACCATATACAAGCATATATAAATGAGTACACCAGAATATGGAAGGAAACAAGAATAGCTTTATTCAGATAAAAAGTAGCAAGAGGATTACAACCATGAGTAGCTTTGACCCAACATCATCCTCCAGCTAAGAAGCCCTTCTTTCACCTCAAGCAAAGCAAAATCACCCAACACTATGAATGTACACAAGAATACTGACAACACTTCTCTATAGATTACAAAATTCCCGCCTCTGGATCTCTGTGATGAGGGAT